>JBAMBR010005509.1:0-12625 GCA_037044475.1 Zaprionus obscuricornis | reverse complement strand
TCACTGTTCCTGCTGAATATGTGTATTTTTTAATTAGAACAAAACGAAACGCATAACAGCAGAGAAGTAAAAAGAGAAGGCAAAGTATATGCTATGCCTGGCAGGACAAGCATAAGGATGAATGGAAAGAAGCTCGTCAACATTTTTGTATAAAAAGAAAGCTGCTAAGTTTCAGTAAAGTTTGGACGGCAATGTAAAGCATAAATCATGCACTCAAAATCAATTCATTTATTTTTTAAATCTATTAAATTCTCTAAATCATTTTTAAAGAATATTAAATAATTTTTTAAATTTATTAAATATTTTTTTTATTTATTAAATAATTTTTAAAATTAATTCAATAATTTTTAAATGTTGTTAAATATTTGTAAAAATTTGTAGAATTTATTAAATAATTTTAAAAATCTATCAAATATTTTTTTTATTTTTTAATATTTATCAAATAATTTTAAAAATTGATTAGAATTTATTAAACAATTTTACAAATCTGTCAAATATTTTTTTTTATTTTTGCAAATTTTCAAATAATTTTTTAAAATTGATAAGAATTTTATAAATCTCTTAAATATTTTTTTTTTCATTTTTTAAAATTTATTAAATCATTTTTAAAATTTCTTACATCATTTTTAAAATTCGTAGAATTTATTAAACAATTTTAAAAATCTCTCAAATATTTTTTTTTTATTTTTAAAAATTTATTAAACAATTTTTAAAATTTATTAGAATTTATTAAACAATTTTAAAAATCTGTCAAATATTTAATTTTTATTTTGTAAAATTTTTGAATAATTTTTAAAAAAAATTTAAGTCATTTTTAAAATTTCTTAGAATTTATTAAACAATTTTAAAAATCTCCAAAATTTTTTCTTTATATTTAAAATTTTATTAAATCATTTTTAAACTTTCTTAAATAATTTTAAAAATTTATCAAATATTTTTTTTTATTTTTAAAAATTTATTAAATCATTTTTAAACTTATCTGAAATAATTTTAAAAAAGTCTTAAATAATTTTGAAAACTTCTTATTTTTTATTTTTTTTTAAATTTCTTTAATAATTTTAAAAATGTCTTAAATAATTTTTAAAATTTCTCAAATATTTTTAAAACATCTTCAATAATTTTTTCAAATTTTCCATATAATTTCTAAATATTCTGTAAAAATTGTAAATTCTATTTAAACTTCGACAAATGCGACTTTAATATGTATAAAACTGTTAAGCTCGAACTGTGAATGATTTTATGCCTTGTTTAGGTGTTTTCAGTAAGTCAAACAAAGTCACGTGTCCTTTGACAACATGTGAGCTGTAAGCTATACGCTGCTCGTCACAGGACTTGCCTATGCCTTAAGCTAAAAGCGAAAAGAAAACTTAAGGAAAAACTCTTGAAAATACTAGATGACGCACAATGTCAACTATTGTTGTTGTGCTGTCTTTCATACATATATATTTGTATATATATTTGTAAAAGGGTCTGCAGATACTGTATCCCATGTCCTGTGTGCTATGTCTTGTGTGTGTCCTGTATCCTGGTCAGTGTCGGTCGCATATGCTAATTAGGCAATTAATATTTGTGGGCGAGACAACTTAATTTATAGATGTGAAAGAAAACATATTTCTGCGTTATGAAATGTGATACTTGCGAGTCCCACTTTTTAGCACTGCCATTGTCCTTTCCATGGAGTGGGAGTGTGTGTATTGGAGTGTGTGTGTGCGTCATGTGGCAAGACAATAAACTTATCACATGTTGCCAACGCACTTGAATCCAACCAAAAAACTTTTGCAACGAGTTTGATTTGCGGTCGAACGAGCCTTTGGGTTCAGTGTCCAAAGACAACACAACACTGTCCCTCTGCCCAACCAGCAGTGGCTGGCAGGCTGTCAACTAACTGATATAGCGGCTCAGTCCGAATCCTTGTCGAGCTAAATTTCATCAACGTGCTGTGTCAGCAATAATATTTTCTTTAGACATAGAAGAAGTTATGCATGCCATGCATAACTTGCCACAACTTTCTGCAACAACTGCCTTGTGGTTTTAACCAGCCAAAAGATGTTCTGTTGCCCCAAACTGCATACTGCATAGTACATATGTATGTATGCAAGAAACAATTTCATATCTACAGGCGACATTATGTCTTAGAAACATCTTGAGTTGGGATTGCGGTTGCTCAAAGGATTTCCATGATATTTTATTGTATAGAGCAAGAAATAAGAAATAATGTAATATAATATATGGCAAGCATATAAAATATCTAAATAAAAAGCAAAAGCAGAAACTATTTATTATTCAATAGAATCAATAGATGCTTTAGTCAAAGCAGATAGATAATATAATATAATCCGCTTTAAATCTTTGCAAAAGATGCTTATAAATTTCCACACGGAAATCAGTTAATCGCAAGTAAAATAACTCTGAGCAGCTGCAAAAAAAAAAAACAGAAGGAAATTTGCGAAGCAGCAGAAAAAAATAAAGGAAAAGTAAACACAAGGCTTGGCGCAAACGGTAAACTTTTTTTTTATACATTTCTGCTTCACGGTAAAGTTTGTATTACGTATACGTAATGTGGCAATAAATGTTGCGCTCGATTAAAAAACCATTGCGTACTTTTTGGCGCTTCGCCTTTACGAGCGCCAAGTTACGTGTGCTGTGCCAGTGAGGCGAGGGGAAGGCAAGTAGATGTAGAAGTTGTCTGTCTGAAATCTGTTGGGCCAACAAAATATAAAAAAAAAAGAATGAAGAAAAAGAAATTGTGTAAACTTCAGACGGCTGTGGCTGTGTGTGAAGTGTGTCTGCGTGTGTGTGTGTGTGTGTGTGTGTGTGTGTGTGTGTGTGTGTGTGTTTGTATGCGTGAGTGTTGTTAACGCGTCAGTTACAAGACACAACTTGCAGATACAATGCTCAGGCATGAAGTTGAAGCTACGTATGTGCTGCGAGACAGAAAGTGGGAAGAGAGAGAGTGAGGAGACAGGCAAGCTTAAGTAAGTGCTTGTAATTTTGCCTTGAGACTTGACGATTAACTGAAGCTGCAAAACTGAAAGACAGAAAGAAAGAAAGCAGTAAATCATTGCTAAAGAAAAAGTTAAGCCTTAGCATGTTGCATGCCACAATCGTCACTCTAACAACAGTTGCTTACAGATACATTTACTGCCAGCAAAATCAACATGCTGGCAACATTTATTTTATTTTTATAATTTTCATTTGCTGTTATTTTGCAATATTTCGCACAGTGTAATATTCGCATCTTCAACTGCTAAAAAAAAAAAAAAAAAATAAAAAATTTGTTGTTATTCAGTTTGCGAGTTTTTGCAGTTTTAGGTGTCCTTAATTAGCAAGTGGCATGAAAAGAAAAAAAAAAAAAAAAAGGATAAAAATGCAAAATGAATAAGAAGAAACTAAAACGCGCTCGTCAAATAAAAAAATGTTCACTGAAATGAAATAGAAAACGTTGCTGCTGCTGCTGATGTGAAACTAAGTAAAAACGCATAGAGAGTTGAAAGAGTAAAAAGCAGCAAAACAACAGCAACAACAGCAACGAGTAGTAGTAGAAGAAGAAGATGATGAAAATATTATAATAATGAGACGAGGAATAAAAAATAAAAAAAAATGAAAACAAAGCAAAGTGTAAAAAGTTTTTAATTTTATTTTCATTTTTATAGAATTTAATTTTGTGCTGAGATTTTTTTTATTTTTTACGCAAGTATCATGAGTTTCTCTCTCTCTCTGTCTCTCTCTCAAATTTTTTTATTCTTTCTTGTTTTTTTTTATATATTTTACATTCTATTTTCTACTTTCGTCCACGTCCACGTCCAAGTCCAGGTACTGTAACGCTCGCGCCTCGTTGATTCGACAAGTTTTGCAAATGATGCTTCAACTTTTTGCTGGCAACCAAAAGCAGAAGCAGAGGGGGAAGCTGAATGAAAGGACAATCCCTTTAACAGTTTTTTGCTTGACTTTAAACCGGTTTTTGGCAATTGAAGCTCCGCATTATACTTTATCCATTGTCCAGTAAACATGTGTCAAAACATATATGGTACAAAGCGTTAATCGTATTGCTTTTGGCTTGACCACCAACCGCGTCTTGTTTTTTTTTTTGTTGTTGTTGTGTTTGACCACTTCAATGGCTAGGACTTATTGCTTGTTTGTATATTTTATCCCTGCATAAAGTTGATCATAAGTTGTTAATGCTGCAATTTTCCGCAACATTAAAACTGACCTGAGGTCATTCACGCTAAATGCCTCAATAAACACGCGCGTGCCACACACAGACATGCATCATATGTAATATTCCCTGCTGCTGTCGCTTGTACTGTCAGCCAACCGGTTTTATGCTACATTCACAGTGTGAAAGAGAGAGAGAGAGGGAAATATTCGCCTGTGCTGCAACAGTCGCTATAGAATGCAACCACCAAGCAAGCATACAGAGATATAGAGTCCTTGCAACAAATTGCCATTTGTATTGCGCCTTGGACAGGGGTCAATGTTGGCTGTTGGCCAATTGGTTGCATGACATTTTCATTTGCTGCTCATGTTTATATTTTTATTTATTTTTTTTTCTATATATTTTCATTTATAAATGTCTCCCAGTGTGTGTGTGTGTGTCTGTGTGTTGCTCTGCGCTTTGTTGCTATGCTATGCGCGCAGAAGGAGCAAATGCAACGTTTGGCGTGTGCAACACCCGAGGGCAATGAATTGTTTCGCTTGTTGCTGCTGCTGCTGCTGCTGTATGCAGTTGCCACTTTGCAAGAATGTGAGACAGTGAGAGATTGAGAGGGATGAGAGGGAAAGGCCTGAGCTGAAAGAGCAAGCAATAGAATTTGAGGCAGTGCAAGCAAATTTACTGTTGAATTTTTAAGCGAATTTAAAATATTTTTATATTATTTATATTAAAATAATAAAAATTATTATATTTAATTACTAAATAAAATAATAAAAATAAATAATAAAAAATTGTAAGTAAAAATAATATAATATATAAAAAAATTATAAATAGAAAATTAAATAATTAATATTATTTATAAAAAAAAATACAGGTTAAAAAAAATTTGTCAAAAAAATATTCAAAAAATATTCAAAAAAATTGTTAAACAATTTTGAAAAATATTTGAAAGAAAAAACTAAAATCATTCAAGATTTTTAAAGCTGAAAATCGCTTAAAATAAATATAGTATATAAAATTACAAATCAAATTTTTAATTGCAATTATAAAAAAAATTAAAACTTGTCAACAATAATATAAGAAAAACTGTTTAAGAATTATAAAAATATTTGAGAGAAAATTAATAATTATTCAAGATTTTTATAACTTAAAACGGCATATAAAAAAATGTACTATACAAAATTACAAATAGAAAAAAATAAATAATTAATAATACTAATTAAAATATGAAAACTAGAAAAATTATAAAGAAAAATTTTAAAAACATTTTTTAAAAATATTAAAAAAAAAATATAATTAATTATTCAATATTTTTATAGCTGAAAGAAAAAACTTGAAATATTTCAGATTTGCTGATAAAGCTGAAAATGATCTATAATAAATATAGTGTAAAATATTACATATAGAAAAATATATTTAATTTTAATTATAAATAAAAAAATGAAAACTAGAAAAACTTGTCAAAAATAATATTAAAAAATTTTTTTTTTTTAATTTCAAGAATTAATAAAATATTTAAAAGAAAAAAAAACACGAATATTATTAAGATTTGTATAACTGAAAATGTCCAACAATGTGAGTAGCAGATATTCTCATGCGATCGTGCGAATACAAACTTCGTTTATAAATGTTTTTAATCATGTAAGTATTTTCCATCTTTCAATCTCTTTTCACTCTCTCATTCATGGCTCTATATAGAGCATCTGTTATTATCCAGCTGAAATGAATGTCAATAGCAGTGATATGTGTAAATTTGTTAAGAGAAATCCAAGCTGTTCTTACTTTGTTTTTGCCATTGATTTTTTACAATTATTATTTTGTCGATTAAATTGGAATTGGGATGATAAATATATATTTGTCGTTATGCTTTATATATTATGTTTATATGCCTTTATCTATCTGATTATTAAATACTTGTAAGTCTATTGCAATATCCTTATCATACATACTCATATTTATATTATATAATTCGTAGCTGCCTGCCAAACTATATGATGCTTATGGAAATGATACCAGTATCAAAATATACATATAATTTTGTATTTGCGGGTCTCTTTATGTTTCTACCATATTATATGAAATGTTTTATTCATTGTAGCTATTTTAATATATATGTTGCATCTATTGAATTTTCAGCTCGCATTGCCGATTGTTTCAAATATTTTATTGTTGGAATTTTTGCATTATGCATAAATGGTTTTCATATTGATAGTCTTGCACTTTGGGGAAATATAATAATTATATTTCTTGGACATTATTATTTAATAATCAGATAGATAAAGGCATATAAACATAATATATAAAGCATAACGACAAATATATATTTATCATCCCAATTCCAATTTAATCGACAAAATAATAATTGTAAAAAATCAATGGCAAAAACAAAGTAAGAACAGCTTGGATTTCTCTTAACAAATTTACACATATCACTGCTATTGACATTCATTGCAGCTGGATGAAATAACAGATGCTCTATAGAGCGATGAGAGAGTGAGAGTGTAGCTAAAATGGAAGGATGAAATACTTACATGATTAAAAACATTTATCAACGAGGTTTGTACTCGCACCGATCGCATGAGAATATCTGCTACTGCACATTGTAGGACATTTTCAGTCATACAAATCTTGATAATATTCGTAGTTGTTTTTTTCTTTTAAATATTTTAAATATTTTTTTTTAATATTAATATTTTTAATATTATTTTTGACAAGTTTTTCTAGTTTTCATTTTTTTTATAATTAAAATTAAATATATATTTCTATTTGTTATATTTTGCACTATATTTATTATAGATCATTTTCAGCTTTATCAGCAAATCTGAAATAATTCAAATTTTTCCTTTCAGCTATAAAAATATTGAATCATTTTTTAAAAATTTTTAAAAAAATTTTTAATATTATTTTTGATAAGTTTTTCTAGTTTTCATTTTTTTTTTTTATAATTAAAATTAAATATATTTTTCTATATGTTATATTTTACACTAAATTTTTTATAGATCATTTTTAGCTTTATCAGCAAATCTGAAATAATTCCTTTCAGCTATAAAAATATTGAATAATTAATTATTTTTTTTTTTGAATATTTTTAAAAAATGTTTTAAAAATGTTTTCTATATAAATTTTTTTTTTTAAAAATTTTTTCTAATTTTAATATTTTTATTAGTATTATTAATTATTTATTTTACTATTTGTAATTTTTATAGTACATTTTTTTATATGTTATAAAAATCTTGAATAATTACTGGTTTTCTCTCAAATATTTTTATAATTCTTAAACATTTTTTCTTAAATTATTGTTGACAAGTTTTCATTTCTTTTATAATTACAATTAAAAATTTGATTTGTAATTTTATATACTATATTTATTTTAAGCGATTTTCAGCTTTAAAAAATCTTGAATAATTTTAGTTTTTCTTTCAAATATTTTTCAAAATTGTTTAAAAATATTTTGAATATTTTTTTAACAATTTTTTTTTAGCCTGTATTTTTTTTATAAATAATATTAATTATTTAATTTTCTATTACTAATTTTTTTTTATATTATATTATTTTTATTTACAATTTTTATTATTTATTTTTATTATTTTATTTAGTAATTAATTAATAATATATATAATAATTTTTATTATTTTAATTTAATAATATAATTATAATATAAAAATATTTTAAATTCGCTTAAAAATTCAACAGTAAAATTGCTTGCACTGCCTCAAATTCTTTTGCTTGCTCTTTCAGCACATGCCTTTCCCTCTCATCCCTCTCAATCTCTCACTGTCTCACATTCTTGCAAAGTGGCAACTGCATACAGCAGCAGCAGCAGCAGCAACAAGCGAAACAATTCATTGCCCTCGGGTGTTGCACACGCCAAACGTTGCATTTGCTCCTTCTGCGCGCATAGCATAGCAACAAAGCGCAGAGCAACACACAGACACACACACACACACTGGGAGACATTTATAAATGAAAATATATAGAAAAAAAAATAAATAAAAATATAAACATGAGCAGCAAATGAAAATGTCATGCAACCAATTGGCCAACAGCCAACATTGACCCCTGTCCAAGGCGCAATACAAATGGCAATTTGTTGCAAGGACTCTATATCTCTGTATGCTTGCTTGGTGGTTGCATTCTATAGCGACTGTTGCAGCACAGGCGAATATTTCCCTCTCTCTCTCTCTTTCACACTGTGAATGTAGCATAAAACCGGTTGGCTGACAGTACAAGCGACAGCAGCAGGGAATATTACATATGATGCATGTCTGTGTGTGGCACGCGCGTGTTTATTGAGGCATTTAGCGTGAATGACCTCAGGTCAGTTTTAATGTTGCGGAAAATTGCAGCATTAACAACTTATGATCAACTTTATGCAGGGATAAAATATACAAACAAGCAATAAGTCCTAGCCATTGAAGTGGTCAAACACAACAACAACAAAAAAAAAAAACAAGACGCGGTTGGTGGTCAAGCCAAAAGCAATACGATTAACGCTTTGTACCATATATGTTTTGACACATGTTTACTGGACAATGGATAAAGTATAATGCGGAGCTTCAATTGCCAAAAACCGGTTTAAAGTCAAGCAAAAAACTGTTAAAGGGATTGTCCTTTCATTCAGCTTCCCCCTCTGCTTCTGCTTTTGGTTGCCAGCAAAAAGTTGAAGCATCATTTGCAAAACTTGTCGAATCAACGAGGCGCGAGCGTTACAGTACCTGGACTTGGACGTGGACGTGGACGAAAGTAGAAAATAGAATGTAAAATATATAAAAAAAAACAAGAAAGAATAAAAAAATTTGAGAGAGAGACAGAGAGAGAGAGAAACTCATGATACTTGCGTAAAAAATAAAAAAAATCTCAGCACAAAATTAAATTCTATAAAAATGAAAATAAAATTAAAAACTTTTTACACTTTGCTTTGTTTTCATTTTTTTTTATTTTTTATTCCTCGTCTCATTATTATAATATTTTCATCATCTTCTTCTTCTACTACTACTCGTTGCTGTTGTTGCTGTTGTTTTGCTGCTTTTTACTCTTTCAACTCTCTATGCGTTTTTACTTAGTTTCACATCAGCAGCAGCAGCAACGTTTTCTATTTCATTTCAGTGAACATTTTTTTATTTGACGAGCGCGTTTTAGTTTCTTCTTATTCATTTTGCATTTTTATCCTTTTTTTTTTTTTTCTTTTCATGCCACTTGCTAATTAAGGACACCTAAAACTGCAAAAACTCGCAAACTGAATAACAACAAATTTTTTATTTTTTTTTTTTTTTTAGCAGTTGAAGATGCAAATATTACACTGTGCGAAATATTGCAAAATAACAGCAAATGAAAATTATAAAAATAAAATAAATGTTGCCAGCATGTTGATTTTGCTGGCAGTAAATGTATCTGTAAGCAACTGTTGTTAGAGTGACGATTGTGGCATGCAACATGCTAAGGCTTAACTTTTTCTTTAGCAATGATTTACTGCTTTCTTTCTTTCTGTCTTTCAGTTTTGCAGCTTCAGTTAATCGTCAAGTCTCAAGGCAAAATTACAAGCACTTACTTAAGCTTGCCTGTCTCCTCACTCTCTCTCTTCCCACTTTCTGTCTCGCAGCACATACGTAGCTTCAACTTCATGCCTGAGCATTGTATCTGCAAGTTGTGTCTTGTAACTGACGCGTTAACAACACTCACGCATACAAACACACACACACACACACACACACACACACACACACACACACACACGCAGACACACTTCACACACAGCCACAGCCGTCTGAAGTTTACACAATTTCTTTTTCTTCATTCTTTTTTTTTTATATTTTGTTGGCCCAACAGATTTCAGACAGACAACTTCTACATCTACTTGCCTTCCCCTCGCCTCACTGGCACAGCACACGTAACTTGGCGCTCGTAAAGGCGAAGCGCCAAAAAGTACGCAATGGTTTTTTAATCGAGCGCAACATTTATTGCCACATTACGTATACGTAATACAAACTTTACCGTGAAGCAGAAATGTATAAAAAAAAAGTTTACCGTTTGCGCCAAGCCTTGTGTTTACTTTTCCTTTTATTTTTTTCTGCTGCTTCGCAAATTTCCTTCTGTTTTTTTTTTTTGCAGCTGCTCAGAGTTATTTTACTTGCGATTAACTGATTTCCGTGTGGAAATTTATAAGCATCTTTTGCAAAGATTTAAAGCGGATTATATTATATTATCTATCTGCTTTGACTAAAGCATCTATTGATTCTATTGAATAATAAATAGTTTCTGCTTTTGCTTTTTATTTAGATATTTTATATGCTTGCCATATATTATATTACATTATTTCTTATTTCTTGCTCTATACAATAAAATATCATGGAAATCCTTTGAGCAACCGCAATCCCAACTCAAGATGTTTCTAAGACATAATGTCGCCTGTAGATATGAAATTGTTTCTTGCATACATACATATGTACTATGCAGTATGCAGTTTGGGGCAACAGAACATCTTTTGGCTGGTTAAAACCACAAGGCAGTTGTTGCAGAAAGTTGTGGCAAGTTATGCATGGCATGCATAACTTCTTCTATGTCTAAAGAAAATATTATTGCTGACACAGCACGTTGATGAAATTTAGCTCGACAAGGATTCGGACTGAGCCGCATATCAGTTAGTTGACAGCCTGCCAGCCACTGCTGGTTGGGCAGAGGGACAGTGTTGTGTTGTCTTTGGACACTGAACCCAAAGGCTCGTTCGACCGCAAATCAAACTCGTTGCAAAAGTTTTTTGGTTGGATTCAAGTGCGTTGGCAACATGTGATAAGTTTATTGTCTTGCCACATGACGCACACACACACTCCAATACACACACTCCCACTCCATGGAAAGGACAATGGCAGTGCTAAAAAAGGACTCACAAGTATCACATTTCATAACAGAAATATGTTTTCTTTCATATCTATAAATTAAGTTGTCTCGCCCACAAATATTAATTGCCTAATTAGCATATGCGACTGACATGACCAGGATACAGGACACACACAAGACATAGCACACAGGACATGGGATACAGTATCTGCAGACCCTTTTACAAATATATATACAAATATATATGTATGAAAGACAGCACAACAACAATAGTTGACATTGTGCGTCATCTAGTATTTTCAAGAGTTTTTCCTTAAGTTTTCTTTTCGCTTTTAGCTTAAGGCATAGGCAAGTCCTGTGACGAGCAGCGTATAGCTTACAGCTCACATGTTGTCAAAGGACACGTGACTTTGTTTGACTTACTGAAAACACCTAAACAAGGCATAAAATCATTCACAGTTCGAGCTTAACAGTTTTATACATATTAAAGTCGCATTTGCTCAAATAGAATTTACAATTTTCTAAGAAAAATATTAGAAAATTATATGGAAAATTTGAAAAAATTATTGAAGATGTTTTAAAAATATTTGAGAAATTTTAAAAATTATTTAAGACATTTTTAAAATTATTAAAGAAATTTAAAAAAAAATAAAAAATAAGAAGTTTTCAAAATTATTTAAGACTTTTTTAAAATTATTTCAGAAAGTTTAAAAATGATTTAATAAATTTTTAAAAATAAAAAAAAATATTTGATAAATTTTTAAAATTATTTAAGAAAGTTTAAAAATGATTTAATAAAATTTTAAATATAAAGAAAAAATTTTGGAGATTTTTAAAATTGTTTAATAAATTCTATTTTTTTTTTTTTTTTTTTTTTTTTTTTTTTAAAAATTATTCAAAAATTTTACAAAATAAAAATTAAATATTTGACAGATTTTTAAAATTGTTTAATAAATTCTAATAAATTTTAAAAATTGTTTAATAAATTTTTAAAAATAAAAAAAAATTATTTGACAGATTTTTAAAATTGTTTAATAAATTCTACGAATTTTAAAAATGATGTAAGAAATTTTAAAAATGATTTAATAAATTTTAAAAAATGAAAAAAAATATGTTGAGGAGTTTTTATAAAGATTCTTATCAATTTTAAAAAAATTATTTGAAAATTTGCAAAAATAAAAAAAAATATTTGACAGATTTGTAAAATTGTTTAATAAATTCTAATCAATTTTTAAAATTATTTGATAAATATTAAAAAATAAAAAAAATATTTGATAGATTTTTAAAATTATTTAATAAATTCTACAAATTTTTACAAATATTTAACAACATTTAAAAATTATTGAATTAATTTTAAAAATTATTTAATAAATAAAAAAAATATTTAATAAATTTAAAAAATTATTTAATATTCTTTAAAAATAATTTAGAGAATTTAATAGATTTAAAAAATAAATGAATTGATTTTGAGTGCATGATTTATGCTTTACATTGCCGTCCAAACTTTACTGAAACTTAGCAGCTTTCTTTTTTTACAAAAATGTTGACGAGCTTCTTTCCATTCATCCTTGTGCTTGTCCTGCCAGGCATAGCATATACTTTGCCTTCTCTTTTTACTTCTCTGCTGTTATGCGTTTC
>JBAMBR010005508.1:0-14895 GCA_037044475.1 Zaprionus obscuricornis | reverse complement strand
TTGCTTGCTCTTTCAGCTCAGGCCTTTCCCTCTCATCCCTCTCAATCTCTCACTGTCTCACATTCTTGCAAAGTGGCAACTGCATGCAGCAGCAGCAGCAGCAGCAACAAGCGAAACAATTCATTGCCCTCGGGTGTTGCACACGCCAAGCGTTGCATTTGCTCCTTCTGCGCGCATAGCAACAAAGCGCAGAGCAATATACAGACACACACACACACACACTGGGAGACATTTATAAATGAAAATATATAGAAAAAAAATAAATAAAAATATAAACATGAGCAGCAAATGAAAATGTCATGCAACCAATTGGCCAACAGCCAACATTGACCCCTGTCCAAGGCGCAATACAAATGGCAATTTGTTGCAAGGACTCTATATCTCTGTATGCTTGCTTGGTGGTTGCATTCTATAGCGACTGTTGCAACACAGGCGAATATTTCCCTCTCTCTCTCACTCTCTCACTCTCTCTTTCACACTGTGAATGTAGCATAAAACCGGTTGGCTGACAGTACAAGCGCCAGCAGCAGGGAATATTACATATGATGCATGTCTGTGTGTGGCACGCGCGTGTTTATTGAGGCATTTAGCGTGAATGACCTCAGGTCAGTTTTAATGTTGCGGAAAATTGCAGCATTAACAACTTATGATCAACTTTATGCAGGGATAAAATATACAAACAAGCAATAAGTCATAGCCATTGAAGTGGTCAAACACAACAACAACAAAAAAAAAAACAAGACGCGGTTGGTGGTCAAGCCAAAAGCAATACGATTAACGCTTTTGTACCATATATGTTTTGACACATGTTTACTGGACAATGGATAAAGTATAATGCGGAGCTTCAATTGCCAAAAACCGGTTTAAAGTCAAGCAAAAAAACTGTTAAAGGGATTGTCCTTACATTCAGCTTCCCCCTCTGCTTCTGCTTTTGGTTGCCAGCAAAAAGTTGAAGCATCATTTGCAAAACTTGTCGAATCAACGAGGCGCGAGCGTTACAGTACCTGGACTTGGACGTGGACGTGGTCGTGGACGAAAGTAGAAAATAGAATGTAAAATATATAAAAAAAAAACAAGAAAGAATAAAAAAATTTGAGAGAGTGAGAGACAGAGAGAGAGAGAGACTCATGATACTTGCGTAAAAAATAAAAAAATCTCAGCACAAAATTAAATTCTATAAAAATGAAAATAAAATTAAAAACTTTTTACACTTTGCTTTGTTTTCATTTTTTTTTTTATTTTTTTTTCCTCGTCTCATTATTATAATATTTTCATCTTCTTCTTCATCTTCTACTACTCGTTGCTGTTGTTGTTGTTGTTTTGCTGCTTTTTACTCTTTCAACTCTCTATGCGCTTTTACTTAGTTTCACAGCAGCAGCAGCAGCAACGTTTTCTATTTCATTTCAGTGAACATTTTTTTATTTGACGAGCGCGCTTTAGTTTCTTCTTATTTATTTTGCATTTTTATCCTTTTTTTTTTTTTTTTTCTTTTCATGCCACTTGCTAATTAAGGACACCTAAAACTGCAAAAACTCGCAAACTGAATAACAACAAATTTCTTTTTTTTTATTTTTTTTAGCAGTTGAAGATGCAAATATTACACTGTGCGAAATATTGCAAAATAACAGCAAATGAAAATTATAAAAATAAAATAAATATTGCCATCATGTTGATTTTGCTGGCAGTATCTGTATCTGTAAGCAGCTGTTGGTAGAGTAACGATTGTGGCATGCAACATGCTAAGGCTTAACTTTTTCTTTAGCAATGATTTACTGCTTTCTTTCTTTCTGTCTTTCAGTTTTGCAGCTTCAGTTAATCGTCAAGTCTCAAGGCAAAATTACAAGCACTTACTTAAGCTTGCCGCTTACCTTTCTCTTCTCTCACTCTCTCTCTTCCCAGTATCTGTCTCGCAGCACATACGCAACTTCAACTTCATGCCTGAGCATTGTATCTGCAAGTTGTGTCTTGTAACTGACGCGTTAACAACACTCACGCATACAAACACACACACACACACACACACACGCAGACACACTTCACACACAGCCACAGCCGTCTGAAGTTTACACAATTTCTTTTTCCCATTCTATTTTTTTTATATTTTGTTGGCCCAACAGATTTCCGACAGACAACTTCTACATCTACTTGCCTTCCCCTCGCCTCACTGGCACAGCACACGTAACTTGGCGCTCGTAAAGGCGAAGCGCCAAAAAGTATGCAATGGTTTTTTAATCGAGCGCAACATTTATTGCCACATTACGTATACGTAATACAAACTTTACCGTGAAGCAGAAATGTATAAAAAAAGTTTACCGTTTGCGCCAAGCCTTGTGTTTACTTTTCCTTTATTTTTTTTCTGCTGCTTCGCAAATTTCCTTCTGTTTTTTTTTTTTCAGCTGCTCCAAGTTATTTTACTTGCGATTAACTGATTTCCGTGTGGAAATTTATAAGCATCTTTTGCCAAGATTTAAAGCGGATTATATTATATTATCTATCTGCTTTGACTAAAGCTTCTATTGATTCTATTGAATAATAAATAGTTTCTGCTTTTGCTTTTTATTTAGAGATTTTATATGCTTGCCATATATTATATTACATTATTTCTTGCTGAATACAATAAAATATCATGGAAATCCTTTGAGCAACCGCAATCCCAACTCAAGATGTTTCAAAGACATAATGTCGCCTGTAGATATGAAATTGTTTCTTGCATACATACATATGTACTATGCAGTATGCAGTTTGGGGCAACAGAACATCTTTTGGCTGGTTAAAACCACAAGGCAGTTGTTGCAGAAAGTTGTAGCAAGTTATGCATGGCATGCATAACTTCTTCTATGTCTAAAGAAAATATTATTGCTGACACAGCACGTTGATGAAATTTAGCTCGACAAGGATTCGGACTGAGCCGCATATCAGTTAGTTGACAGCCTGCCAGCAACTGCTGGTTGGGCAGAGGGATAGTGTTGTGTTGTCTTTGGACACTGAACCCAAAGGCTCGTTCGACCGCAAATCAAACTCGTTGCAAAAGTTTTTTGGTTGGATTCAAGTGCGTTGGCAACATGTGATAAGTTTATTGTCTTGCCACATGACGCACACACACACTCCAATACACACACTCCCACTCCATGGAAAGGACAATGGCAGTGCTAAAAAAGGACTCACAAGTATCACATTTCATAACAGAAATATGTTTTCTTTCATATCTATAAATTAAGTTGTCTCGCCCACAAATATTAATTGCCTAATTAGCATATGCGACTGACATGACCAGGATACAGGACACACACAAGACATAGCACACAGGACATGGGATACAGTATCTGCAGACCCTTTTACAAATATATATACAAATATATATGTATGAGCGACAGCACAACAACAATAGTTGACATTGTGCGTCATCTAGTATTTTCAAGAGTTTTTCCTTAAGTTTTCTTTTCGCTTTTAGCTTAAGGCATAGGCAAGTCCTGTGACGAGCAGCGTATAGCTTACAGCTCACATGTTGTCAAAGGACACGTGACTTTGTTTGACTTACTGAAAACACCTAAGCAAGGCACAGAATCATTCACAGTTCGAGCTTAACAGTTTTATACATATTAAAGTCGCATTTGTCGTAGTTTTAATGGTATTTAAAATTTTTTAAAAATATTTAGAAATTATTTGGAAAATTTGAAAAAATTATTGAAGATGTTTAAAAAATATTTGAGAAATTTTAAAAATTATTTAAGACATTTTTAAAATTATTAAAGAAATTAAAAAAAAATAAAAAATAAGATTTTAGAAATTTTTAAAATTATTTAACACTTTTTTAAAATTATTTAAAAAAGTTTAAAAATGATGTAATAAAATTTTAAATATAAAGAAAAAATTTGAGAGATTTTTAAAATTATTTAATAAATTCTAAGAAATTTGAAAAATGACTTAAAAATTTTTTAAAAATGATTCAAAAATTTTACAAAACAAAAAAAACTATTTGAGAGATTTTTAAAATTGTTTAATAAATTCTAATAAATTTTAAAAATTGTTTAATAAATTTTTAAAAATAAAAAAAAAATATTTGAGAGATTTTTAAAATTGTTTAATAAATTCTACGAATTTTAAAAATTATGTAAGAAATTTTAAAAATGATTTAATAAATTTTAAAAAATGAAAAAAAATATTTAAGAGATTTATAAAATTGTTTAACAAATTCTTATCAATTTTAAAAAATTATTTGATAAATTTGCAAAAATAAAAAAAATATTTGATAGATTCGTAAAATTGTCTAATAAATTCTACAAAATTTTACAAATTATTTAACAAAATTTAAAAATTATTGAATTAATTTTAAAAATTATTTAATAAATAAAAAAAATATTTAAGGAATTTAAAAAATTATTTAATATTCTTTAAAAATAATTTAGAGAATTTAATAGATTTAAAAAATAAATGAATTGATTTTGAGTGCATGATTTATGCTTTACATTGCCGTCCAAACTTTACTGAAACTTAGCAGCTTTCTTTTTTTACAAAAATGTTGACGAGCTTCTTTCCATTCATCCTTGTGCTTGTCCTGCCAGGCATAGCATATACTTTGCCTTCTCTTTTTACTTCTCTGCTGTTATGCGTTTCGTTTTGTTCTAATTAAAAAATACACATATTCAGCAGGAACAGTGAAATTCGCTGTCGTAATTGAGGGTTGTTATTCATGTTTTGCCTTAATTGTTGTTGTTGCTGTTGTTGTTGTTCTGCTTCTTCTTCATCTTGCCTTTGTTGTTTAGCTTGTATTTCTCTTCTTTTTTTTTTGTATTCTTATGAACTGATGCTGCAAATGTAGGTTATCGATTTTTTTCTTATTTTTTTTTGTATGTTTTGTCTTAAATTTATATATTTAATAAATGAATTTTGGCAGTGAAAACTTTAATTGGCAGCATGTGGGGGACATAGAATTTACAAGGCCTATAGCTTAAGTATTTCTAGCGATGCTTCATAATATTTTTTTATTATATATTTACCCCCCCCCCCCCCACCCCCTCTGGACTTCATTATCACATCATAATAAGCAGACTGTTAATATGCAATATCCGGTTGAAAATTGTTTTCTTTCTCTCATGTGGCATAAAAAGTTTTGTGTAAAAGTTTTTTTTTCTTTTTCACAAATATTTTGCATGACTCTGTGCGGCAAATGGTAAAAAGTAAGTAGCAGAAGCCTACAAGTGCACTTGCAACAATTTCATTAACTGCAAACGAAGCACAAGTGTGCTGCTTGCCTCTTAACATGATGATGATAAAGGATGCTATAGAAGATAGAATGCTAAAGTATAAAGGATAAAGAAGTGTGTATGTTTTTTTTAATTGCAGACAACGTTCAAATGAAACAAATGCCGAGAGAGGGGAGGGGGGGGAGGTGGATGTGGGGCAGCTGGTGGCAGTTGTATGTATGTATGGGGATACACATACACACACACACACACACACATATATATATTAATATACGCTGCTTTATTTTCTATGTATTTTTTTCCCCCACTCAGAGCAAAACAAGTTTTTCCACTTTTTGAGTTTTGAAATGCATTTTTTTTCGTCTTATTTTTTTTTTTTTATTTTATTTTATTTTATTTTTTTTTTTTTTTGTTTTCACATTTTTTCGGCAGCCACAAATAATATGCTTGAGTTGGGTTGCATAGAAAGCTGACTGCGCCTTGTGCTTTGTCTTTAAAGTTGTGCAGACTAGAAGCAATTACAGGCACAAGTTGAAAATTTTGTATGAAAATAAATGTAGAAATAATTTTTACTTGATTTTATTTAAAGCAAATAATTGAATTTATTTCTAAATAATTTTTTATTTATTTATTTAAATATTTTTATTATTTATTATTAATTTTTTTTTATTAAAGAAAATTATTTAATATTTTTTATTTTTATTATTTATTATTGATTTTTTTTTATTAAAGAAAAATATATAATATTTTTTTATTTTTATTTTTATTATTTATTATTAATTTTTTTTATTAAAGAAAAATATTTAATATTTTTTATTTTTATTTTTATTATTATTTTTTTTTTTTTAAGAAAAATATTTAATATTTTTTATTTTTATTTTTATTATTTATTATTGATTTTTTTTATTATAGAAAATATTATAGAAAATATAAATATTATAGAATATATTATAGCAAATTATTGAATTTATTTCTAAATAATTTTTTATTTATTTATTTAAATATTTTTATTATTTATTATTAATTTTTTTTTATTATAGAAAATTATTTAATAATTTACAAAATATTTTTTTTAAAATTTTTATTAAAATTCTTCATATGCAAAACTATTTTCTGCTACTTTCATTTATTATTACACACCAAAAATCTTTCCTGCTTTTATCTAATGTCTCATCTTTGGGTTATAAAATTCTACTAATTTCTATGCTCAAGTTTAACCCCATATTGCATGTTAAACCGTAACGCATGTAGAGCTCAATCATCAGCTGCAGCATCTCTCAAAAGACAACAAGAAGGAGAAGCACATTAACCCTTCTTTCCTTTACTTATTGTTGTTGAGTTTACAGCTGTTTTCATGGTTATGTT
Organism: Zaprionus obscuricornis; assembly: GCA_037044475.1. Classification (NCBI taxonomy): domain Eukaryota; kingdom Metazoa; phylum Arthropoda; class Insecta; order Diptera; family Drosophilidae; genus Zaprionus; species Zaprionus obscuricornis. Next base: position 8,326 of record JBAMBR010005508.1, on the reverse strand, counting down.
TGCGCCTCGGATATAATATTGTGCGTAGCATTGAAAAAGGATCAATGAGCATAAAAATTTGAATATGTTTAGAATATGTTGAATGTAATGCGCATAATGTAAAGTAACTCAATGCAAGGTAAGAATCGTAGGCAATGCATGATCCTCCACCAGGATATGATATGCAAATGCCTAGCAGCCTTTTTTTGTAGAGTTGTAAGCATCCTCGGCACGAACTCAACCCTCGAGACAGGATGCTGTGTGCGTGCCTTAAAATAGAAATAGAACTAGAAATAGAAATTGAATATGCCCTAAAGAAAAAGGTTTGATAAAGCGATAAGACTATAATAAAACTTTCGACACACATTCACACACACATTCACACATACACATATGCTCCTAACCACAAAAGATTAGTACGTGTGTGAGAAGTGTTCTCTGGGGCCCTGGGGAAAGTAAGAAAAACGGCAACAAAAGCAAACTCTGCAAACACTTTTGCATTTTGGGGCGTGATTAATGAAGTGTTGACCAAATCAAAATTAATGCCAAGTTTTTGCCTTATTCTCAGCGATAAGAAAACTGACCATAAACTAAAACCTTACACTGGCAGCATGTGTAAAAAAGTAGAAGAAATGGTTTAGGGGGGAAAGCAAACTTATTGGAGGTTGGAGGTTGAGAAAAAGCTAGCCCAACATGTGCTAAGTGGCATGTGGTCAAAATGGGATTCGGACTGTTGAGTGTCGGACGAGTTGAGTTGAGTTTCAATTTACGCCTTATGAGCAAACATTCATCAGAATGTTTTAGTTACAGCAGAAAATGTGAAATGTCAAAAATACACATACATATATATATATATACTCCCCCACAGACAGTTATATAGGAAATGCCGTGCAGCGGTTAGTGCAACCCTTTTCCAGGGCAAAATGGGTTAACTGTCCGGTTAGTGAGTTTCAGTGTCCGGTTTTGGAATAATTAATCACAGGATCACATGCGATTTGTAAAGTTAATTGCCGTGGCGAAAGCGCCAGTCGAGAAAATGTATATTGTCCTTGTCCCGTGTATTCCGTATCCCGTATCCCGTATCCAATAGCCTTTACCCTGTATCCTGTGTGTCGAATCGATGGATGAGGAGCTGATGGCATTGTATGCTTTTAAGTGCTCTGCATGTCTTCCAATTACTGACAGTTTAGCACATATTCCCATTGCCTGGCCAGAACAGCATTTCCTTTGCCTTACATACATTTAATATGCATGTCCTTAGTCCCTTCGCTTCCTTTACCTCCATCGCCTTCTTCATTCCGCATTCTTTTCCACTGTTATGCTATCTGCAACATCCTTGTAGTTGACTGCAATGTTTACTGACACTTTGTACACGCGCTTGTTGTTGCCTCTGTGTATCTCTGGCACTTCGCCTTCCCAGTCAGTTATTCTTACACTTCAACGGATAGTGCATCCTTTTGAAGTGTTACGACTTGTGCAAAAATGTCATGAAAAATTCATGGCCGTGCACCACAGCAAGGTGCTTAGCTGGTAAAATAAACATAGACAACATTGCATGATAACAGTACTTGCCATTGACAAGGTCCTGCTGCTAGCACATGCAATATGCAACAATTTGTGGAAAACATGCGGCTGAAAGATTTATTTATACTTAAGCAATGATTATGAATTTCAGAAATATAAATATGAAATTAAATTCTTTGAAATTTACTAAAATAATTTTAAAAATATTAAAATAATATTATTGATTTTTTTTAAAGCTATTCTTCAGAAATTATGTGAGAAATGTGATTAAAATAATTTTAAAAAATTAAATAAAAATTAAAAAAAATATATATAAAAATATAAAATATAAAAATATATATATAAATAGAAGAAAAATTTTAATAAATATTTAATTTTATATTAAAAAATTTAAATTTAATTTAATTTTTATATTTATCGCAGTTCACATTATTATCGCATAGCTAAAATTCCCATACAAAAAAATCTAAGAAATAATTTTCAAGAATTATTACAAATAATTCTTTAAATAGTACAAGTGAAAAGCATTTAAAACAATTTAAATAATTTAAATAACACAAAACATAAATCAAATTTCAATATTGTAAACCTTTCCCAACAATTCTTTAAAGTGGCCGCCCAACAAAAAACAAAAAGGACAAAACAAAAGTTGAAAAGTCATTTATTGATTTTATTACTTGGCAAAAACTTTGTCAACTATTCGAGACCGGAAATGGCAATGGTAAGAGACTGTGACTGTGACTGAAACAGAAACCGGAAAACAAGCAGAGAAATAACGGTACAGTAGCTAAGCCTTAGGGCATGACATTCACAACATGTGTGGGAATTAGTTTTCACTTTTAATTTGATTTCCAGAATAGTTTTACCACTTATTTTATTTATTTTTTTTCTTGGAGGTGGCTGGGAACAGGATAGAGCAATGTCAGCCCAAGGGATATGCATGTGATATGACTTGTTATTTTATTCTAATCTATGGCTAAAGATGAGAAAATTCTTCAAGTTATGAACTAAAATTAGTTGTGCGATTAAAGCTGGGAATAAATTTAAGCTAGAAAATTCCAAACGCTTTTTCTATAATTTTCTAGACTTACTAAATGTTAATCATATATTATTTTCATCATAAACTCAATGAGTTGTTAATGTTATTTAATATCAAAACAATTACGCACGATAAAAAAAAAATAAATAAAGTATAATTAGAATAATTACTAAATTTTCGCTCATTAAACTTGAACTTTTATGGTAAAAAAAAAAAATGAAAGGAAACGTAACTATGAAGAGTAACTTAACACGCAAAGTGAAGCCATGAACTCATGCGGGCATAAATAATAATAAAAAGTAATAAAAAAATACAAGAAAATTTCACACGAATATTCATAAATTAATCAAAAATATTGTTTACCAACTGTCCAGCTGTGGGCGTTAAATGTGGGCGGGGTTCAAATACCGCCCACACGCGACAATTGACCCTTTTGTTAATTAAATTTCAAACAATGAAAGAACATTACGTCTATGCGTGTCCTATGTGTCCTCTGTCTGCTTAGATGTGTGTGTGTGTATGTGTGTGTGTGTGTGTCATGATATGCAAACAAGCAAACAGTATTGAGAATGAAGACTGTTTGCTTAGCTAATAGGGAAAGTATCGCTGACCGTCTATCTATATCTATGTAGATATATCAGCTCAGATAGTGTCAAGGTAAATTTGGTTACAAGCCAAGTTCTTGTTTTTTCCCAAAACAAAAACAGAAAAATAGAAAGAAAAAAAACATTGACAAAATTGCCCATAAATTTTGTGCTCGACAACAAAAAAAAAGAAGGAAAAAGGAAAAAGGGTTGATGTTGACAGCGACAGTAGCGACGATAGTCGCACTTGGCCCCTTAACCCTTAACCGCCCATATATGTATACAGTCGTAAGTAGTTAGTAGTTAGTAGTGTTGCCTGCATATGATGTTTATCCTGTGGCGTCTATTAGTTCACATAAATTATTAACGCGCATTCTCAATGTGCATGTAGTTTATTAGCACTTGAGTCTGGCTTCTGTTTCTGTGTTATGCGTGTGTCCTTTTAGTGCCCTTTGCATGTTCTATTTGGCCTATTGGAAAATTAACCATACTCTACTACTATATGTTGTCTGAGCGTGTATGTGTGTTTGTCTATTCGTATTAATTTACATACGACACGCATTCTCTCACTTTTGGCCATTTGCCAAGTCATCCGCAGAAAAAGGTATAACCCCAAGTTCAGTCCGTCTCTTGCTGCCTCTAAAATATGCGTATGCCCAAATATTCCATTAGTAATTCTTCTTCGTAGCTAATAATAGTTACCACTAGTTAGTTGTCTTTAAAATTTTGTACAAATTTTATTTTATTTAAAAATTATTTAAAACAAATTTCTGTATTAATTTAAAAATTTTAAAAAAATTATTTAAAAATCCTACAATAATTTAAATAAACTGAAATTTTTTTTTTATTATTTTTATAATCAATTAAAATATATCTAAAATATAAAATATAAAATATAAATATATATAAAATATAAATAATTTTACATATATTTAAGCTATAAAATTTTGTACAAATTTTATTTTATTTAAAAATTATTTAAAATAAATTTCTGTATTGATTTAAAAATTTTAAAAAAATTATTTAAAAATCCTACAATAATTTAAATAAATTTAAAAAAATTTTTTTTAATATTTTTATAATCAATTAAAATATATCTTAAATATTTATAAATAATTTTATTTATTTTTAAAATCAATTAAAAAATATCTTAAATATTTATAAATAATTTTAAATATATTTAAGCACTCGAAATATGCATTTAAAAATGTAAATTACTTTATCTTGCAGCATAAACATGTACAAAAAATATTTTCAAAATATAATATATAATTTGCATAGATAAAAATGCGCACATAAACTATGTAAAAACATTTCCTTACTACTGCTCGTAGTCAATAAAAATAAGAAATAGAAGTAAAAAAAAGTATGAAGAAATAATATTATCAGATAATATCTTTTGCCACGAAATGATATCAACGCGCGCTTTAATGTGGGCGGACATCATGACACGCCCATACGACCAAATGGACCCAAATCAAATCAACGGCCAAGAGAACCGACAACTTAGCAACCACCAACGAACAGCTAGCAGCAGCTGACAGTCAGCAGTCAACAGACAAATGCTAAACGCCAAAACGCCAAAAACGCGAACATTAACGAGCAAAGACATTGACCAAGTAACAGTGAAAGCATCGTAGCTGAAACTTTCGATGTGGAAACTGAAACTGAAGCTGTAGCTGTAGCTGTAGCTGGACAGCGCTTGGAGCTGTTGCTTGTCAATAATTCAAGTTATCACCGGCGGATATTAGAATGGAAAACCCAAAGGACAACACATCCGGCGCCGCAAGCGCGCATCAATAAAAACACATTTGAATGATGTAGCTCCCCTTCTCTTCTATTCCTCTATGGCTCTGGCTCCTTGGCTCTTGCCTGCTCCTGTGACAATCTCTATTGAGAAGGTGTTCATGTTTATCAAAGGGGACATCAGTTTGGGGGTTGGGGAGGACTTTCGTCCACTTTGTGAGCATCTCAAGCAACACTTTTGAAGTGAAAACCTCGCGCACTTCAAGTCGAAACTTTGGACTGAAAAGTCCTGTATATTCCTGTTTGTATATGTATTTCTATTTCTACATTGGAGGGTTGTCTACGCTTTGAACTTTACATTTGACTTTCGTCTGAGCTGTCGCATCTTGCAGTTTTGTCAACCCCACCAACCAGTCCAAAGTCTTCATCGTCATCAGCCTCCTCAGCGTTATTCAAATTGTAAAACCGTAAAAAAAGCAAAACAAACTCACCCAAACCCCATAACAACCCTGCAAATTGCCTGTCTTTCAATCTAAGATGTATAAAAAAAAAAAAAAATACAGAAAAAGTAAAAAAATAAATATAGAGAAATTCACTAACCTTCCAAGTGTTTACTTTCGTTCAGTTCGATCTGTATTTGAGTTATTTTTTTTTTTTTGGTTGTCCTGAGTCAAGCATACTTTAAAGTGCTGCGACGCTTGTAAATATTTTCCCAGCACAAATCCTGTAAGTTTCGGGGTAGACAGAGAGCTCAAAATAAAAAATAGAAAAAATGTAAAAAAATAAATATTGCATTTAAAGTTTTTAGCTTTATATTTCAATATAATTTTATTTATATTTATATTAAATTAAAGCTAAACTTACGGAACTTCATTACCGTTTAAGCTCAATGAACATATTGAAAACTGATTTAATATTGGAAACATGAATCAACATCAGTTCAATATTCTACAATGACTTTATGAATATTCAAATTTTATACTTTGCAATGTAATGCGATTCTTTTAGAGCCAAACACATTAAATACAAATTGCATTCAGACAGTGTATATTAAAAAATATGCTAAAATTTGGCTGATTTTAATGTTATTTTTTTTGATGCTCTTACAAATTGCAGGCAATAATATGAAAGCAAATAAACAATGCTCTTAGCTATATTAATACCCTTACTTGTCTGTGCGAATCAGTCAAAGGTCGTTAATTTTTTAAATGTGCGAATAAATTTCAAAACAATCAAATAAAGCGAAATAAAATCCTAAGGGAGACCAAGGCATAAAATATGAATAGGACGGCATTAACTGGGGACAAAAAAAACTATATACTAATAGTACATAGTGTTTGAAGATGGCGTTGCTTTGTAGGAAAACCCTTCCAATATTACACCCTTAGGTGGAAAACATCCGAAATTTTGAAAAACTTGGTATAAAAAACTCATATGCATACTACTTCCCTCCCCCGCAAAAAAAAGGTACAACAATTTGCCAGAGGAAAGCTTCAGGGAACATTTTTTTGTGAACAGTCGACGGGGGTTGTCAGCTTCCGCATCCATATTAAAAATGTTTAGATGCCATCCGTGTGCGCCATTTTCATTCACGTTCCATAAATTTTATGTCAAGTATTTATAAATCAAATATATAGCAACGGCAACTTTTCCCCCTTCCTCCCCCTTCCTCCCACAACTCTAAATTCAGCCTCAACCCCACAACTTCAATTGCAGCAGCCCTGCTATTGGTAATGTTATCCAAGACGAAGAGTTCTAGCAGTCACTATATTTTATGCTTGCTTCACTGGACTCATGTTTATTTCCGTTTCCGTTTTACAAGTATTCTCCATTAATATCACGATATTCGTCTACTTTTGTATTATCTGTCTAAAAGTATTGAAAATGAAGAATTATTACAGATTTTAATGTAATAATTCAAACATGATGCATTAGAAAAGCAGATACATCAAAACGTATATATTTATTTATGAATTGCGTATCATGAATAATTTAATTTATATTCAAGATGTTTGCAAGTATCACTAGAAGAAATAAAATTCTAGTAGAAAAATAGAATATACTGAATAGTAAAATATTTCAAGAGAACTGCAATGTGAAACTGAATTACGAAAATAGTTTAAAGTGTATTTTAGTATTAATATTTTGTACTATTAAATATGCATAAATTAACCTTTACTTTGAACTTCCTAGCATCACTCTGCACTTTGTTTCTATCGCTTCAAAAAAAATATAAATATTATCGTCCAATTTGTATTGTAATTGCTGTTGTCAGTTTTGCTATAAAAATTGAAGTTGCTTATGTGTTGCGACAGTTGTCGCCTTGCCAACGTGTCGTTATTATCACAGTCTAGACAATATTCATAATGGCAGAAATTAGTGTAAGTTATATATCTTAAAATTATATACAATTGTTCTTTATCTGTTTTTCTTTTCTTCCTTAGTTGCTTATTATACTAGTCATTACTCTCATAAATAGTTTTGTTGTAGGCAGAACTATTGATGAATCGGAATTTACTCCGTTAGAATTTCACACTTTAGACTCATCAAATGAACGCAATCGATCTCCGAGATCTCTCCATCGAATCGTCATTGATGAGTCAAAGGTAAAATTCTAACGGAGTAAATTCCGATTCATCAATAGTTCTGCCTACAGCAAAACTATTTAGCAGAGTAATGATTAGTATAATAAGCAACTAAGGGAGAAAAGAAAAGCAGATAAAGAAAAATTGTATATAATATTAAGATATATAACTTACAGTTATTTGTGCCATTATGAATATTGTCTAGACTGTGATAATAACGACACGTTGGCAAGGCGACAACTGTCGCAACACATAAGCAACTTCAATTTTTATAGCAAAACTGACAACAGCAATTACAATATAAATTGGATGACAATATTTATATTTTTTTTGAAGCGATAGAAACAAAGTGCAGAGTGATGCTTGGGAGTTCAAAGTAAAGGTTAATTTATGCATATTTAATAGTACAAAATATTAATACTAAAATACACTTTAAACTATTTTCGTAATTCAGTTTCAAATTGCAGGTGTCTTGAGATATTTTACTATTCAGTATATTCTATTTTTCTACTAGAATTATATTTCTTCTAGTGATGCTTGCAAACATCTTGAATATAAATTAAATTATTCATCATAAATTCAATTCATAAATAAATATATTCGTTCTGATGTATTTGCTTTTCTAATGCAACATGTTTGAATTATTACACTAAAATCTGTAATAATTCTTCATTTTCAATACTTTTAGACAGATAATACAAAAGTAGACGAATATCGTGATATTAATGGAGAATACTTGTAAAACGGAAACGGAAATAAACATGAGTCCAGTGAAGCAAGCATAAAATATAGTGACTGCTAGAACTCTTCGTCTTGGATAACATTACCAATAGCAGGGCTGCTGCAATTGAAGTTGAGGGGTTGAGACT
>JBAMBR010005507.1:0-17989 GCA_037044475.1 Zaprionus obscuricornis | reverse complement strand
AATATAAATATAGAATTTGTTTTCATATTTTCTATGATTAACATTTAAGCTAAAAGCAATTAAATAAAATTACACATACCTTATACATATTTAGCTGTTCTCATTGAAATAATAACTGTTCCCATGTTAAACGTATATATTTCCATGTATATTTGCTTATCCATTGCATTGAGATCAATTGGTAACTGTTCTCAGTTTACTAATAACATTTCTGCAGTAACTGTTATCATTATAATAACAGCTGTTCCTTATACATTATACATTATAATTATCATTTTCTTATTAACTGCCGAGCATTTAATACAAGTTAAAACTGTTCTTAGTCCACTAAAAATTGTTCCCATGTTGATTTTACAAATTTCCCTCTACAGTTGTTTATCAACTGCATTAAATTTAGTTAACATTGAAACTGTTCTCACTTTAGTAATAACTGTTCACATGCCAAGCGAATAATTTCCATGTGCATCAACTGCAGTTTAAATGACATTTATCAACTGCTTTGAATATTGTTCAAATTGAAATTGTTCTCAGTTCACTATCAACTGTTCCCACATGTGCCATTATCAAACTGCCTAGCAATTGGGTTCAACTTGTAACTGTTTCTATACTAACTAAGTGCAACTACATTGAATTGAGTTCAAATTGAAAGTGTTCTCAGTTCTCATTAATAACTATTCCCACGTTTACTGTATACATTTCCATTTGCAATTGCTTATCAGCTGCATTGCATTTAATTCAAGTTATGACTATTCTCAGTCTAGTAACAACTGTTCTCATTTGCTGTGTGCATTTCAGCTTATCAACAGCCATTGAATTGAGTTCACGTTAAGCGTTGACCTCAAATACGAATCGTGTTTTGTTTCGCATGTGTTCCCTGACGTAAAACCACAGGCCTCCCATGGACTTGCATGAAATGTTGTTAACCGCAAACCGCCAGCAGACAGCAGATAAGACGATATGCAACATTTCTATAAAAATATATAAATAACAAAATGAATTATAAAAAATAATAAAATAAATGTTTGTAAATGTTGAATTACATAATTTAATAGAAACTTAAATATATATATAAATATTTTTAAGCTGTATAATAAATTCAGAGAGAGACCGAAAGTAATAAATTCATTAATGAGAAAGTTAAACTTAAGCTTCACTTAAAATTTATTATAATAATTTTCATTTAATTTTCTTCTTTTTTTTATAACTTGTAATTATTCTACATTTGTCTTTTGTCTTTTGGCTCACAATATCAAAAATCTTTTTCACATTTTCATTTTCATTTATATTTCATTTTTTTTTCTGTTTGTTTCTTTTTTAATTTTTGTAACAATTTTCAAAATGTTTTTTTTTTTGTTTTTTGTCAACATAAGTTTAGTTTTCAGGATTGTTGCGCTTAAAATTTAGTTAATGCATTGAAAACAATTCGAGTATAAATAAAAAAAATACAAGATCTTTAACAATTACAAATGAAATGTTAATAAAAAAAAAAATATAAATATAAATATCGCAATATATATATATATAGATATATATATCAGATACATATATAGATCTAAAATTTATTTGATCTATTTTATTATCTGTAACAAACAACAGTCTCTCAAATCAAACGGCAGCTGCTGCTGTCCGCGTTGTCATTCGCCTGCCAAGCTGGCCAGTAGCTCCTCATCAATGCCATCGCCAGCTGCACTGCTGCTGCTGCCCAGATTCAGCATTAGATCGTTAGCCGCCGAAGCAACAGCTGTCGCTGCATATGCCTTCTGCACTGCACTCGATGTGCCAGCCGCTGATAGGCTTGCTGCCAAGGCACCAATATCTGCATTCATCTGCTGCTGCTGCTGCTGTTGTTGTTGTTGCTGCTGCTGCTGTTGCATTTGTTGCTGTTGCAGTTGTTGCTGCATCTGTTGCTGCTGTTGTTGCTGCAACTGTTGCTGCTGTTGATGTTGCTGTTGCTGCTGTTGTTGTTGCTGTTGCTGCATCGATTGTTGTTGTTGTTGTTGTTGTTGTTGTTGCTGCTGCTGCTGATGTTGCTGTTGCTGCATAGATTGTTGCTGCTGTTGTTGTTCTTGCGCTCCCGACGAGCCTGCAGCTGTCGTTAGTTGCTCTGTGCTTGGCGTTGTGCGTCCTCCTGTTGCACTGTTCCCACCGGTACGTTGCGATAATTTCGGTATTTGAAATTTATTATGCAAACCCTTGATGAAGCCTTCCATGCTAGCAGCCATGCTAGGCGATGCATACTGTAATATTGTCATCATATCTGTATGATGATCGAAACGTGGCGGTGGCTGTGACATTGATCCACTTAATGCAGCTGGAGACATGCCACCAACACCTCCAGCTGTCCCCGAACTAGAACCAGATCCCGATAATTGTGTCTTACGTTGCCCACCACTGCTGCTGCTACCGCTGCCGCTACCACCACCGCTGCTGCTGGTGCTATTCATGTTGCACATACTGGGTCGACGTCTTGGTGCACTGTGATGATCCTGAAAAGAATTGGTGCTATTGCTCTTGGTCAATGGCAAGCCACTGCCCGAGGAGCCACCAAGTTTACTGCTTAGATTACCCGAAGAGTTGGCCTTCTGGAATAGATGCTTGCTGGATCCAGAACCTGAACTTCCGCCACTGCTCGAGCCTCCTCCTGATGCCTTTTTGGAAGCTGGTCCACTGTTGACTCCAGGTTTTAAGCCTGTATGTTGCTTTTTACTGGCTGAGGCTGAAGACGAGGATGAGGAGGAGGAAGTTGAAGACAAGCCAGTTGAACCACCTTTTGATTCACGTTTACTGCTGCTGCTGCTGCTGCTGCCGCTACCGCTGCTGCTGCTGTTGTTGCCTGTCTTATTGATGGTCAACTTGAGTCCCTCTTGGCTGCTTGGCTTTACCATGTACTCTGTGGGTAAACCAGTTCCTGGAATGATGCCACTGCCACTAGTTCCACTGGTGCTGGAGATGGAGCTGCAACTGTCGCTATTATGTGGCACTGCTGCTTGCTGCTGCTGTTGTTGCTGCTGCTGCTGTTGCAGCTGTTGTTGCTGTTGCTGCTGCTGCTGCTGCTGTTGATGCGGAGTTGTTGTTGTTCCCACTGTTGTTGTTGGTGCTGTTATTCCCCCCACTGTTCCCACTGTTGTTGCTGGCGCTGCTGTTGTTATTGCTGCTGCTGCTGCAGCTGCTGTTGCTGCTGTTGTGATTAAGGAATCCAGCGACGCTGCTACTGTTGCTGCAGCTGTTGTTGCCGCTGTTGTTGTTGCTGCCGCCGCTGCTGCCACCGCTGTTGTTTGTTGTGTTGTTGTTGCTGCTGCTGCTGCTACCGCTGAGGCCGCCGCCACCGCCGCTGTGGTTGCCGTCGAAGCTGCCGTCGACGTCATCAAACTAACCTGACAAAGGAAGCGCGTGGTTGTGTGTGTTGTACATGTATGTGTGTGTATGTGTGTTGCGTGTATAAAGAAAAAACGAACCAAAAAAAATAAAAAAAAAAAAAAAAGGCAAAAATTAAAACAATCAAACGAAGAGCGTGTCAAAATGTAGCACAAGTGTCATTCAAGGGTTAAAAAACAATTGTTTCCCCAAGACATGCAGACAGCAAGTGAAAGTAAACGAGAGGAAGTGAAAAAGAGAATGAGAGAGAGAGAGTAAAGAAGAGATAATACCCGTTAGTAATTGGCCCGTAAGAAATATAGTATTGCTAGAAAAATCATAGTACAGTTTCAACAATGGATTAAAAAGAGTAAAAGCCAAACGATGCCTTCAATGGGTTAAAAATTGCCCAGAATCCACAGCAAAATTATAAACGTGCAAGAGGAGCAACAAATCCCTTGATGGGAAGAGAAAAGTTTGTGTAGTTGGAGAGAAGGCAGAGGGGGGGGGGGATGGATAAAGGAGTAGGAGCTTCTCACCTTTACGGGAATTTAGGATTAGCAAAATAAATCCATCACAAATAGAGAGAAAGATATTAATAAAAGATCAAAATTAAAAACGGATGCGATTAGAGAAATAGAAAAAAATTAAAATATATATTTACACAAATAGCACAAAATCAAAATTAAAATATTCAAAAATAAAAATAAAATAAAAAAGAAAAAAAATAAATAAAAAAAATATTATTAATATCAAAATTCTACAGCAAACACATCAAAATTAATAATTTGTTTTAACAATAATAATAATAATATTTAATAATAAAAATAATAATAATAATAATAATAATAATAATAATAATAATAGTAATAACAATAATAATAATATTAATAATTATATTATAATTATTTGTATTCGAGTTTCACTCGTTAATTACATTTTGTTTTTGTTTTTTTTTTTTTTTTAGTTATAAATAAAAACAAACAAATAAAAATAATAATAATAATAATAAAGAGAAATAAGAGAAAGATAGAGAGAAAGATAAAAGTGCGAGAGAATCTAAGTGGTTAGAGGAAGTGCTTATGCTTTGGGAAAGTGTTGGGAAGTTGGAAGATTTTCTTTTTTTTGTATTTTTTTTTTTTTGTTGCTGTTGCAGTTGTTTTTTTTTTTTGCAGTGTTTTTTTTTTGGCGTTTTTTTGTTTTTGGGCATTTTGGGCAGACAACGAGAGCTACTCATAAATAGAAAACGGACTTACCGCACCTACCGCTCCCGCTGCTGCCGCTCCTACACCCATTCCCGGTCCCATGCCCGTTCCCGCTACCGCTGCCATGCCCTTGCGCAGCGCATTTAATTCCAAATTGGACACCGATGGTGACACATAGTTGCCCAGATTACCGCCAGCTGCCAGATGCGATAAACTGGCAACTGTTGATTTTATTTGTTGTTGCTGCTGCTGTTGCTGTTGTTGTTGTTGTTGCTGCTGCTGCTGTTGTTGTTGTTGTTGTTGTTGTTGTTGCTGCTGTTGTTGTTGCTGTGAACTCTTCAGAGCAGCCACTGCAGCAGCTACAACTCCTGATGCATGTGCTGACCCTGCGGATGACGACGATGAGCCTGAAGATACTGAGGCAGAGCCAGCTGTATGCATGGATTTCTCCTTCTTTATAGCTGATGGCAATTGATTTCCGCTGCTGCTGCTGGCCAATGGTGGCACTGGTCTCATCATTGCAGGATTCATGCCTGAATTTGGACTTGACCCAGCTGCCAATCCCATAGGTATACCCATAGGTAAAGCTATAGGCAACGAGACAGCACCTGCACCACTTGCCGACGTGGACTTCTCTGCCTTAGGACTCAGACTGAGACTTGTGGCAGCCGTAGCACTTTTCAACGTAGACATGCTCGGCTTGCCAGAGGAACCATGCTTGGGTGAATGTGTGCCAAATGGTGACTTGGGACTATTGGATGCAGTATTGCTGTTGCTATTGTTATTGCTGCTGTTGTTATTGTGCTTGGGACTGCTGTAGACTGGCGAATGTTTGGGACTGGGACGTGCCGATGGTTGGCCAGATAACATACCCAAAGTGCCAGCTGTGCCACTGCCACCAGCTTTGGGCGACGATGAGGCTGACTGTGAACTAAATTTACGTACACCGCCACTGCCCGATGAGGCATCTGGCATGCCGGGTGAATTTTGGCGTGAATAGATCTTTTCGGGTGGACCCATGGGTGAATCATCGCGTTTCTTTTTACGCTTTTTCTCTTTCTGTTGATCGCTGGATGAGCTTGAGGAACCTGTAGAACTGCTGCTTGAATTTGAATTCGATGATGATGAGGATGATGATGATGATGACGAGGAACTACTCTCATGTGGTCGCTTGCTACTACTACTACCACTGCCACTCATGCTTGACTTTTTTGGTTCCTTGCTTGATTCCTTGCCTCCAGCTCCAGTGATGGGCGTTATGGTAATTGTTGAGGCTGGAGAACCTGCACTTGTTGTGCCACCTGCCACATTCGATGGAGCATTCAATGGTATTATTTCAATGCCACCTGTACGCTGTACATCAACCTGTTGTTGTTGTTGTTGTTGTTGTTGCTGCTGCTGCTGCTGTTGTTGTTGCTGCTGTTGTTGTTGTTGTTGTTGTTGTTGTTGCTGTTGTTGTAAAGGCGACATGCCATCGCCAGCAATTGGCGTAATGCTAACACAATGTTTCAAATTCGGCGTCTTATCCTTCCAAATGTTCTTGTACTTGTCAGCAATCTCTTGATCCTTGGCTGATGTACCCGAGGTGCTGGCAGTGGGCACAGCTATGGGACTACTTGATGATGTTGATGGCTGTGGTTCAGTTTCACGTTTTAGATTTACAATATTCGCAATAGCTACTGCTGCCGATGTAGATGCAGCAAATGAATCTGCCAGAGAACGTAATTTGTTTTCCATCTTTAAATTACTGACACTTGTAAAGTTTCCACCAGCACCAATAGATCCATCTCCAGCTCCAGTTTCCATACCAAAATGACCAAAATTGTTGCCAGCTCCATGCATGCCACCGCCACTTGAACCAGAACCGCCAGGAGCACGTGAACTACCAAAGCCACCAGAAGTTCCGCTGCTTGTGCCAGCACCAGAACTTGAACTGGGTAAAGCTCCATGTACTTTCTCGCGATGCTCCTCATCCCAGCATTTGAGCAATTTATATATAACCATGGGAATCGATAGCACCTGACGCACAGTCCGCGTCAATTTCTGCGAAAGTGCTTCATAGTCATAGTTGAGGCAATAAATGGTGCAACTTGGTTGACCACTACCTTCACCATCTAACAGAAAATCAACGGTAGCTAGTGACTCCTCATATGGATGCTGTAGCTCAACAGTAATCTGATTAAGCGAAACAGCAGTTACCTCCAATATAACAGTACTATCCATATCTGTAATGAAGATAGATGCCATAGAATATATAGACATCTTGCAGCATGATTTCTATAAAGGATTCGACTTACCGTTGTAATGTTTCTGATGCTCCCTAACGCAACTGGAGAGTAACGAGACGAAGAGCGCTTGTTTCTTTAGAAACGCTATGATCTTGGGCACCTGCGCAGGTTCCGTGAATGGTAGCGATGATAACAATGTACCTTGAAGTCTGCTATTGTCTGTGAAGAAGTAACAATGTGTCTCCTGTGTCAGATTCACATATAATCCCTTATATGTATTCCTTATATTATGTCTCGAAGCTGTATCAACAATAAGATTCATCATGGAACGTGAGTCTTTCTCAACTGTTACACTGCCAGACAAGCCCAAAGCACGCAATGAAGCAATACACACAGGCATCGGTTTGTCCAGCCGGAGCACATAGGTAGCCGGCATTAGCATTGAATTGGTTTGTGTTAAAGGTTCATAGATGGGCAATTCTAGTGGCAATTCCTGTCCAGCCGATGAATCATTGATGAAACTAACAATTGGCAATATTTGTAATTTATTTGCCGATGATGCCTCCAGGTTAAGTGTAACGCTCAATGCATATGCACTTTTCATTACTTGCTCAATGCTTAAATCCAAACTTGATCCAACAGTCAGTGCAACATTCACTTTGTCTGTTTTTGTTTTCTGTATGGCATGCAGCGGTGGACAGTAGAATGTAAGCTTTAGTGGATGTCCACCACGACGTTGATGTACCAATCCCACTGATGAATTGTTCATTATGCGATAACTATTGGAATTTCCGATACGTTGTTGTAGCTGCAATTGTTGCTGATAGAGATTATAGATATCTGTTTCCATGGCTTGCAGTGCTACAAAGGCTTTCTTCTTCACTTTGGGTTCAGCATTCAGTTGATATATGGAGGATAAACCCTCCAATTGTATTGTAAAATCTGCAAAATCACCCTCCTTAAGGCAATTAAGTAACTCTGGGGAACTTGAGCTGCTACTGGATGAGTTTGAATTTGGATTGGAATTTGATGTATTTTGCTGTTCAATTTTACATTCATGATGTACTTTAACATCACTGAGATTACCATTGGCATCCAAGAGAATCTCAACATAAAACATATCTGTCGATATAAATAATATCTGTTGATCCTCCACGAATTTAAGACCAAGCTGACGTGAAAGACTTTCTAATCGTTCCACAAGGCCATGTCTTGTGGTTACTTTAATATAATGTTGCAATTTGTCTAGTGCCGATTGCAATGATGCTTTACAAACTGCATCCAATGGATAATGTTTCTCTATAAAATACATTCGCACCGATTTCTTTATTTCCTCATATGTCTTCGGTTTATTTCTTTGCTTTGCACGCAATTTTTCCATCATTGTCTCTTGCTGAATTTGTTTGTTCTTTTCCTCTATACTTGGTACCGTTATGGGTATTCCACCACTTATGTGGCTGCCATAGCCTGCGTATACATAAAATAAAAAACAAAAAAGCAAGTGTAATCATCATATATTCCATTTAGTTAATTTCACTACTTTATTTTCAATCAATGTAAATAAAGTAGTGAAATTAACTAAATGGAATATATGATGATTACACTTGCTTTTTTGTTTTTTATTTTATGTATACGCAGGCTATGGCAGCCACATAAGTGGTGGAATACCCATAACGGTACCAAGTATAGAGGAAAAGAACAAACAAATTCAGCAAGAGACAATGATGGAAAAATTGCGTGCAAAGCAAAGAAATAAACCGAAGACATATGAGGAAATAAAGAAATCGGTGCGAATGTATTTTATAGAGAAACATTATCCATTGGATGCAGTTTGTAAAGCATCATTGCAATCGGCACTAGACAAATTGCAACATTATATTAAAGTAACCACAAGACATGGCCTTGTGGAACGATTAGAAAGTCTTTCACGTCAGCTTGGTCTTAAATTCGTGGAGGATCAACAGATATTATTTATATCGACAGATATGTTTTATGTTGAGATTCTCTTGGATGCCAATGGTAATCTCAGTGATGTTAAAGTACATCATGAATGTAAAATTGAACAGCAAAATACATCAAATTCCAATCCAAATTCAAACTCATCCAGTAGCAGCTCAAGTTCCCCAGAGTTACTTAATTGCCTTAAGGAGGGTGATTTTGCAGATTTTACAATACAATTGGAGGGTTTATCCTCCATATATCAACTGAATGCTGAACCCAAAGTGAAGAAGAAAGCCTTTGTAGCACTGCAAGCCATGGAAACAGATATCTATAATCTCTATCAGCAACAATTGCAGCTACAACAACGTATCGGAAATTCCAATAGTTATCGCATAATGAACAATTCATCAGTGGGATTGGTACATCAACGTCGTGGTGGACATCCACTAAAGCTTACATTCTACTGTCCACCGCTGCATGCCATACAGAAAACAAAAACAGACAAAGTGAATGTTGCACTGACTGTTGGATCAAGTTTGGATTTAAGCATTGAGCAAGTAATGAAAAGTGCATATGCATTGAGCGTTACACTTAACCTGGAGGCATCATCGGCAAATAAATTACAAATATTGCCAATTGTTAGTTTCATCAATGATTCATCGGCTGGACAGGAATTGCCACTAGAATTGCCCATCTATGAACCTTTAACACAAACCAATTCAATGCTAATGCCGGCTACCTATGTGCTCCGGCTGGACAAACCGATGCCTGTGTGTATTGCTTCATTGCGTGCTTTGGGCTTGTCTGGCAGTGTAACAGTTGAGAAAGACTCACGTTCCATGATGAATCTTATTGTTGATACAGCTTCGAGACATAATATAAGGAATACATATAAGGGATTATATGTGAATCTGACACAGGAGACACATTGTTACTTCTTCACAGACAATAGCAGACTTCAAGGTACATTGTTATCATCGCTACCATTCACGGAACCTGCGCAGGTGCCCAAGATCATAGCGTTTCTAAAGAAACAAGCGCTCTTCGTCTCGTTACTCTCCAGTTGCGTTAGGGAGCATCAGAAACATTACAACGGTAAGTCGAATCCTTTATAGAAATCATGCTGCAAGATGTCTATATATTCTATGGCATCTATCTTCATTACAGATATGGATAGTACTGTTATATTGGAGGTAACTGCTGTTTCGCTTAATCAGATTACTGTTGAGCTACAGCATCCATATGAGGAGTCACTAGCTACCGTTGATTTTCTGTTAGATGGTGAAGGTAGTGGTCAACCAAGTTGCACCATTTATTGCCTCAACTATGACTATGAAGCACTTTCGCAGAAATTGACGCGGACTGTGCGTCAGGTGCTATCGATTCCCATGGTTATATATAAATTGCTCAAATGCTGGGATGAGGAGCATCGCGAGAAAGTACATGGAGCTTTACCCAGTTCAAGTTCTGGTGCTGGCACAAGCAGCGGAACTTCTGGTGGCTTTGGTAGTTCACGTGCTCCTGGCGGTTCTGGTTCAAGTGGCGGTGGCATGCATGGAGCTGGCAACAATTTTGGTCATTTTGGTATGGAAACTGGAGCTGGAGATGGATCTATTGGTGCTGGTGGAAACTTTACAAGTGTCAGTAATTTAAAGATGGAAAACAAATTACGTTCTCTGGCAGATTCATTTGCTGCATCTACATCGGCAGCAGTAGCTATTGCGAATATTGTAAATCTAAAACGTGAAACTGAACCACAGCCATCAACATCATCAAGTAGTCCCATAGCTGTGCCCACTGCCAGCACCTCGGGTACATCAGCCAAGGATCAAGAGATTGCTGACAAGTACAAGAACATTTGGAAGGATAAGACGCCGAATTTGAAACATTGTGTTAGCATTACGCCAATTGCTGGCGATGGCATGTCGCCTTTACAACAACAGCAACAACAACAACAACAACAACAACAACAGCAGCAACAACAACAGCAGCAGCAGCAGCAACAACAACAACAACAACAACAACAGGTTGATGTACAGCGTACAGGTGGCATTGAAATAATACCATTGAATGCTCCATCGAATGTGGCAGGTGGCACAACAAGTGCAGGTTCTCCAGCCTCAACAATTACCATAACGCCCATCACTGGAGCTGGAGGCAAGGAATCAAGCAAGGAACCAAAAAAGTCAAGCATGAGTGGCAGTGGTAGTAGTAGTAGCAAGCGACCACATGAGAGTAGTTCCTCGTCATCATCATCATCATCCTCATCATCATCGAATTCAAATTCAAGCAGCAGTTCTACAGGTTCCTCAAGCTCATCCAGCGATCAACAGAAAGAGAAAAAGCGTAAAAAGAAACGCGATGATTCACCCATGGGTCCACCCGAAAAGATCTATTCACGCCAAAATTCACCCGGCATGCCAGATGCCTCATCGGGCAGTGGCGGTGTACGTAAATTTAGTTCACAGTCAGCCTCATCGTCGCCCAAAGCTGGTGGCAGTGGCACAGCTGGCACTTTGGGTATGTTATCTGGCCAACCATCGGCACGTCCCAGTCCCAAACATTCGCCAGTCTACAGCAGTCCCAAGCACAATAACAACAGCAGCAATAACAATAGCAACAGCAATACTGCATCCAATAGTCCCAAGTCACCATTTGGCACACATTCACCCAAGCATGGTTCCTCTGGCAAGCCGAGCATGTCTACGTTGAAAAGTGCTACGGCTGCCACAAGTCTCAGTCTGAGTCCTAAGGCAGAGAAGTCCACGTCGGCAAGTGGTGCAGGTGCTGTCTCGTTGCCTATAGCTTTACCTATGGGTATACCTATGGGATTGGCAGCTGGGTCAAGTCCAAATTCAGGCATGAATCCTGCAATGATGAGACCAGTGCCACCATTGGCCAGCAGCAGCAGCGGAAATCAATTGCCATCAGCTATAAAGAAGGAGAAATCCATGCATACAGCTGGCTCTGCCTCAGTATCTTCAGGCTCATCGTCGTCATCCGCAGGGTCAGCACATGCATCAGGAGTTGTAGCTGCTGCAGTGGCTGCTCTGAAGAGTTCACAGCAACAACAACAGCAGCAACAACAACAACAACAACAACAACAGCAGCAGCAGCAACAACAACAACAACAGCAACAGCAGCAGCAACAACAAATAAAATCAACAGTTGCCAGTTTATCGCATCTGGCAGCTGGCGGTAATCTGGGCAACTATGTGTCACCATCGGTGTCCAATTTGGAATTAAATGCGCTGCGCAAGGGCATGGCAGCGGTAGCGGGAACGGGCATGGGACCGGGAATGGGTGTAGGAGCGGCAGCAGCGGGAGCGGTAGGTGCGGTAAGTCCGTTTTCTATTTATGAGTAGCTCTCGTTGTCTGCCCAAAATGCCCAAAAACAAAAAAACGCCAAAAAAAAAACACTGCAAAAAAAAAAAACAACTGCAACAGCAACAAAAAAAAAAAAATACAAAAAAAAGAAAATCTTCCAACTTCCCAACACTTTCCCAAAGCATAAGCACTTCCTCTAACCACTTAGATTCTCTCGCACTTTTATCTTTCTCTATCTTTCTCTTATTTCTCTTTATTATTATTATTATTATTTTTATTTGTTTGTTTTTATTTATAACTAAAAAAAAAAAACAAAAACAAAATGTAATTAACGAGTGAAACTCGAATACAAATAATTATAATATAATTATTAATATTATTATTATTGTTATTACTATTATTATTATTATTATTATTATTATTATTTTTATTATTAAATATTATTATTATTATTGTTAAAACAAATTATTAATTTTGATGTGTTTGCTGTAGAATTTTGATATTAATAATATTTTTTTTATTTATTTTTTTTCTTTTTTATTTTATTTTTATTTTTGAATATTTTAATTTTGATTTTGTGCTATTTGTGTAAATATATATTTTAATTTTTTTCTATTTCTCTAATCGCATCCGTTTTTAATTTTGATCTTTTATTAATATCTTTCTCTCTATTTGTGATGGATTTATTTTGCTAATCCTAAATTCCCGTAAAGGTGAGAAGCTCCTACTCCTTTATCCATCCCCCCCCCCCTCTGCCTTCTCTCCAACTACACAAACTTTTCTCTTCCCATCAAGGGATTTGTTGCTCCTCTTGCACGTTTATAATTTTGCTGTGGATTCTGGGCAATTTTTAACCCATTGAAGGCATCGTTTGGCTTTTACTCTTTTTAATCCATTGTTGAAACTGTACTATGATTTTTCTAGCAATACTATATTTCTTACGGGCCAATTACTAACGGGTATTATCTCTTCTTTACTCTCTCTCTCTCATTCTCTTTTTCACTTCCTCTCGTTTACTTTCACTTGCTGTCTGCATGTCTTGGGGAAACAATTGTTTTTTAACCCTTGAATGACACTTGTGCTACATTTTGACACGCTCTTCGTTTGATTGTTTTAATTTTTGCCTTTGTTTTTTTTTTTTTTATTTTTTTTGGTTCGTTTTTTCTTTATACACGCAACACACATACACACACATACATGTACAACACACACAACCACGCGCTTCCTTTGTCAGGTTAGTTTGATGACGTCGACGGCAGCTTCGACGGCAACCACAGCGGCGGTGGCGGCGGCCTCAGCGGTAGCAGCAGCAGCAGCAACAACAACACAACAAACAACAGCGGTGGCAGCAGCGGCGGCAGCAACAACAACAGCGGCAACAACAGCTGCAGCAACAGTAGCAGCGTCGCTGGATTCCTTAATCACAACAGCAGCAACAGCAGCTGCAGCAGCAGCAGCAATAACAACAGCAGCGCCAGCAACAACAGTGGGAACAGTGGGGGGAATAACAGCACCAACAACAACAGTGGGAACAACAACAACTCCGCATCAACAGCAGCAGCAGCAGCAGCAACAGCAACAACAGCTGCAACAGCAGCAGCAGCAACAACAGCAGCAGCAAGCAGCAGTGCCACATAATAGCGACAGTTGCAGCTCCATCTCCAGCACCAGTGGAACTAGTGGCAGTGGCATCATTCCAGGAACTGGTTTACCCACAGAGTACATGGTAAAGCCAAGCAGCCAAGAGGGACTCAAGTTGACCATCAATAAGACAGGCAACAACAGCAGCAGCAGCGGTAGCGGCAGCAGCAGCAGCAGCAGCAGCAGCAGTAAACGTGAATCAAAAGGTGGTTCAACTGGCTTGTCTTCAACTTCCTCCTCCTCATCCTCGTCTTCAGCCTCAGCCAGTAAAAAGCAACATACAGGCTTAAAACCTGGAGTCAACAGTGGACCAGCTTCCAAAAAGGCATCAGGAGGAGGCTCGAGCAGTGGCGGAAGTTCAGGTTCTGGATCCAGCAAGCATCTATTCCAGAAGGCCAACTCTTCGGGTAATCTAAGCAGTAAACTTGGTGGCTCCTCGGGCAGTGGCTTGCCATTGACCAAGAGCAATAGCACCAATTCTTTTCAGGATCATCACAGTGCACCAAGACGTCGACCCAGTATGTGCAACATGAATAGCACCAGCAGCAGCGGTGGTGGTAGCGGCAGCGGTAGCAGCAGCAGTGGTGGGCAACGTAAGACACAATTATCGGGATCTGGTTCTAGTTCGGGGACAGCTGGAGGTGTTGGTGGCATGTCTCCAGCTGCATTAAGTGGATCAATGTCACAGCCACCGCCACGTTTCGATCATCATACAGATATGATGACAATATTACAGTATGCATCGCCTAGCATGGCTGCTAGCATGGAAGGCTTCATCAAGGGTTTGCATAATAAATTTCAAATACCGAAATTATCGCAACGTACCGGTGGGAACAGTGCAACAGGAGGACGCACAACGCCAAGCACAGAGCAACTAACGACAGCTGCAGGCTCGTCGGGAGCGCAAGAACAACAACAGCAGCAACAATCTATGCAGCAACAGCAACAATCTATGCAGCAACAGCAACATCAGCAGCAGCAGCAACAACAACAACAACAACAACAATCGATGCAGCAACAGCAACAACAACAGCAGCAACAGCAACATCAACAGCAGCAACAGTTGCAGCAACAACAGCAGCAACAGATGCAGCAACAACTGCAACAGCAACAAATGCAACAGCAGCAGCAGCAACAACAACAACAGCAGCAGCAGCAGATGAATGCAGATATTGGTGCCTTGGCAGCAAGCCTATCAGCGGCTGGCACATCGAGTGCAGTGCAGAAGGCATATGCAGCGACAGCTGTTGCTTCGGCGGCTAACGATCTAATGCTGAATCTGGGCAGCAGCAGCAGTGCAGCTGGCGATGGCATTGATGAGGAGCTACTGGCCAGCTTGGCAGGCGAATGACAACGCGGACAGCAGCAGCTGCCGTTTGATTTGAGAGACTGTTGTTTGTTACAGATAATAAAATAGATCAAATAAATTTTAGATCTATATATGTATCTGATATATATATCTATATATATATATATTGCGATATTTAAATTTATATATTTTTTTTTTATTAACATTTCATTTGTAATTGTTAAAGATCTTGTATTTTTTTTATTTATACTCGAATTGTTTTCAATGCATTAACTAAATTTTAAGCGCAACAATCCTGAAAACTAAACTTATGTTGACAAAAAACAAAAAAAAAAACATTTTGAAAATTGTTACAAAAATTAAAAAAGAAACAAACAGAAAAAAAAATGAAATATAAATGAAAATGTGAAAAAGATTTTTGATATTGTGAGCCAAAAGACAAAAGACAAATGTAGAATAATTACAAGTTATAAAAAAAAGAAGAAAATTAAATGAAAATTATTATAATAAATTTTAAGTGAAGCTTAAGTTTAACTTTCTCATTAATGAATTTATTACTTTCGGTCTCTCTCTGAATTTATTATACAGCTTAAAAATATTTATATATATATTTAAGTTTCTATTAAATTATGTAATTCAACATTTACAAACATTTATTTTATTGTTTTTTATAATTCATTTTGTTATTTATATATTTTTATAGAAATGTTGCATATCGTCTTATCTGCTGTCTGCTGGCGGTTTGCGGTTAACAACATTTCATGCAAGTCCATGGGAGGCCTGTGGTTTTACGTCAGGGAACACATGCGAAACAAAACACGATTCGTATTTGAGGTCAACGCTTAACGTGAACTCAATTCAATGGCTGTTGATAAGCTGAAATGCACACAGCAAATGGGAACAGTTGTTACTAGACTGAGAATAGTCATAACTTGAATTAAATGCAATGCAGCTGATAAGCAATTGCAAATGGAAATGTATACAGTAAACGTGGGAATAGTTATTAATGAGAACTGAGAACACTTTCAATTTGAACTCAATTCAATGTAGTTGCACTTAGTTAGCATAGAAACAGTTACAAGTTGAACCCAATTGCTAGGCAGTTTGATAATGGCACATGTGGGAACAGTTGATAGTGAACTGAGAACAATTTCAATTTGAACAATATTCAAAGCCGTTGATAAATGTCATTTAAACTGCAGTTGATGCACATGGAAATTATTCGCTTGGCATGTGAGCAGTTATTACTAAAGTGAGAACAGTTTCAATGTTAACTAAATTTAATGCAGTTGATAAACAACTGTAGAGGGAAATTTGTAAAATCAACATGGGAACAATTTTTAGTGGACTAAGAACAGTTTTAACTTGTATTAAATGCTCGGCAGTTAATAAGAAAATGATAATTATAATGTATAATGTATAAGGAACAGCTGTTATTATAATGATAACAGTTACTGCAGAAATGTTATTAGTAAACTGAGAACAGTTACCAATTGATCTCAATGCAATGGATAAGCAAATATACATGGAAATATATACGTTTAACATGGGAACAGTTATTATTTCAATGAGAACAGCTAAATATGTATAAGGTATGTGTAATTTTATTTAATTGCTTTTAGCTTAAATGTTAATCATAGAAAATATGAAAACAAATTCTATATTTATATTATTTTATTTTATTTTTTTCTCTTTTAGCTGGTTAAATAGTCAGCTGCACATCCTGGACAGACTTAAGGGCATCGCTATAGTGTGCCAGCACTGGTTGCACTTCATCAGCAATAAATTCATCAACCTGTTCACTGGCACGACCCGTAAATGTGCGTGCATCAAGTATATCGTCCAATTGATTGAGAATTGGTGCAAAGTAGGCATCGTTACGTACACGATCGACCAGATCATTATCTTTGCCCAGTTGCTTCACTTGGGCACCAGCCTCCTGGGAAAGTACACGAATCTTTTCATGGCAAACTTGACGATCACCGCCAGCTTTTACCATGGCCATAATGATATTCTCAGTGGACATGAATGGCAACTCTTGTGCAATATGACGTTCAATGACCTTGGGATAGACAACCAAACCCTGTGTAATATTTAATAGTGTTAATAATGCAGCATCTGCTGATAAGAATGCCTCTGATAGCGTTAATCGTCTATTGGCTGAATCATCTAATGTTCTCTCCAACCACTGTGTGGCATGTGTATTCGCTGCATTGCTAAATAGTGTGATAAGATGCCGGGCCAGAGCACAACAACGTTCTGAGCGCATGGGATTCCTTTTATATGGCATGGCCGAGGAGCCAATCTGTGTTGTCTCAAAGGGTTCCTCGAGTTCCTTGCGTGAGGCAAGTATACGCAGATCGGAGCACATCTTGTGTATGCTGGTGCCTAAACTGGCAAGGGCGGCAATAACCTCGACATCTACTTTACGGCTATAAGTTTGTCCAGTCACGGCGTAGGGTTTGCTGAAGCCTGCCAATTGGGTGACCAATTTGTCCAGTTGCTTAACCTTGTCGCTATCGCCATTGAAGAGTTGCAGGAACGATGCTTGTGTTCCGGTTGTTCCTTTGACGCCACGGAAACGTAAATCCTCCAGACAGCGGCGCAATGCACGTTCATCCATTAACAGATCCTGCATCCACAGGCAAGCACGTTTGCCTACTGTCGTTAGTTGTGCCGGTTGCAGATGCGTGAATCCAAGTGTTGGCAATGCTTTCCATGTTTCAGCGAATTGTTTTAATTGTGCCACCACTTTGGCCACACGCGGCAACAGCAACTGCAGTGAATCACGCAGCACAATAAGATCCGTATTGTCACCCACATAACATGAGGTGGCACCCAAATGTATGACAGGTGCCGCTGTAGGACATTGCCGGGCAAAGACATGAACATGAGCCATAACATCGTGTCGGGTTAAACGCTCCCTCAGCAGCAGCTGCCTCAAAGTCAACATCCTTCAGATGTTGCTGCATTTCGGCCAATTG
>JBAMBR010005505.1:0-24774 GCA_037044475.1 Zaprionus obscuricornis | reverse complement strand
TTTAACTCATTTTTTTAAGTATAACTACATTTTATTCTTTTTAATACTATATTTTTCAGAAATGTTTAACAATTCGATAAATTTTCAAAATTAAGACGTTCAAACGTTTTCTTAACTCTTCTAAATGTTGTATAATATTACAGTTATCACTTTAAGTTTGGTTTTAATCTTCACTTTCCTTGGAAAAGCCATAATTTGGCTTGGTCGTCGTTTTGAGTTTGTTTCTAATCATTTATCAATGAAATAACATGATTAATTCAAACTTTATTAAAATTTATCATAAAACGCGCTGTATCGTCTAATTACGCTAGAAATGTATAATGAATTGGGTACCAATGTCTTCAGGAAACTAGTATCTACAAGACTAAACTTAGTTTGGCTTCTTGGAAGCATCAACATAAAAATGCCGCACCTGGCAACATAAAATATTCCACAAACATTACAGCCGAATATCGTATGAAGCAATCTCAGTGGGCAAAAATCTTGATTTTATGGAATATTCTGGTGTAAAGTGTCAAAACTAAAATAAATCAGCTAGGATCCGATGGCAGAAATGTTTGTTGTTGTTAAAAGTGAGAAGTACACAATTTTCAATACGGAGAATGCTTCATAAAACATGGTATTGTTTCAATTTCAACAAATAAATGACATAATCATCCTTTTAGTATATTTAGACATCTCTAAACTAAAATATAACGAAATACTTTTAAAAATATGACCGTAAAATGGATATTCACGTAAGACAACGGCAGAAAACGCACATGCAGAGTCGTCATAAAGTGGCTAAAAGAAGACTTTACTGTTATTTTGTAGTTGCAGGCTCAAAGTCCTGACATGCAGATATTTTATGAATTGAAGATAGTGACAAATTTCCAAGAAACTTAAAACTACATCCTGCAAGTAAGGAGTCAACAGGAAGGAGAAAGTATGTGTGAAAAATGTAATACCGTTATTGAAAATCAGGGATATTTAATCAAATACTATATTTATGAATCAAAATTATTAGTCTTAAACTCATTTTCTTAGATTAATTAGATATATTTTATGGCTTTTTCAAGGAAAATGAATTATAAAATTTGTATATAAAATATATTGAATTTTTAACCAAATCTTAAAAAAATATAATATTAAAGAAAATAAAATGAAGTTATGTTTAAAAAAAATTAGTTAAAAATACGCATAAATAATTGGAAAAAAATTACGTTTGAGACTCATTTTACGTTTTTTGTTGGTGTACGCAGATTTGGGCGTCATTCTTATGTTAGCGAATACTGTTACAAGTGCATGCTGTTCGTTATGCTCATGTTAATGTACGCTGTTATAGTTGAATGGTTCAATCCGTTTAATGACAGCTAATAGGGGTTGAAATTATTACTTATGTACAAATATGTGTTAATAATAATGTATTATTAACGTCTATTATTAATATTTATTTATTTCAGAATCTTGGATCGAACTGAGCTCAACAGCAGCAATGGCTGGGATCAAGAGTCCCGACAGGATAACCCCATTGCCCTATAGTAATGGCGAAGAATATCTGCGATTGCTACGTGAAGCACAACGCGAATCAAATCAATCAAGTCGTGTTGTATCTCTGGCTAGTTCACGCCGCGATACACCGCGCGACAGTCCGAAAAGTCCACCAAATAGTCCACAATCGGAACAGTGTCTCGATGATGAGCTGCGTAATGTTTATATTAATTATTGGACAAAGGTGAGTAATGTTAAATATTTATACAATTCAATTATTTGTTGTTAATTATAAATTCACAATAACATTGAAACAGGCTGGAGATAAAAAAAATAACGATAATGGAAATTGGCTTCAGAACTGGAATCGCGGCGTTGATGAGCTGCCACCAAAGTAAGTTCTGGTCGTTAAGAAAAATATTAAATATTATTGTATATCTTCATCTACATACAAAATATTTATATAAATTGTATTTTGAATATTTCACATTTTCAGAGATTGGAAATTCAATGGTGATGAGGGTGGAGTTGAGGAGAAGAAAAAGTCAATTGGATATTCAATACGCTTAAAGCGGTTGGGTGCCAATTCTTTATTTTCCCGCGAAATACTCTACTCGCTGCTGGTTACAAACGTGCTTTCGCTACTGTTGGGCGCCGGATTTGGGTAAACCTTTGAAACGCTTATTTACCTGAAATCAACTCAATTCATTTGTACTTTTTATTACTTTAGCTTGTGGCTGAGCAAACGAGGAATCCTGCTTACCCGTGTGGTCATTGACTGAGAAAGACGCCATAAAAAATACAATATTATAAAATAATACACAAGCAGAAGAAAGCAACATCAATATGCGACAACAGAATAGACTAAAGAAAAAAACAAGAAAATTTGACGTTCCATAAATACCGAAAATGAGTAACATATATATAATATAATATACAGTCAATATACAGCCAAACGTATTCCACATCATCGTAAGCACAACTGATAACCAAGAACAACATCAGCATCAACTTTAATACATACATTCATACAATACACACAGAATGCACACACATATAAATAATAATAATAATGTAAGCATATTATGTTAATTAGTAAGCGGATCAATGTTATGCAAAGAGTTCAATACATATTTTCTACATAACATATATACATATATGTGAATGGTTTTTTTTATCTATTTATAATTGTAATTGTAGAAAAATTGGATACTTAGCTCTTTGCTGAAATTTGCAGTAATTTAATTTTTATTGTATTTTATTTTGTTGCAATTATTTGGAGCATATAAACCATCATCATTTGATTTTCTACAAAATACATAAATATATATAAAAATATACATAACTTAGGCATATTGCTGTTGAAACTTGTAGAGACGTTTTATGCGTTACGAAAAATGAGAAAATATGTGAAAAACTGAAATCAGCAGCGAAAAATTAATAAAAAAAAATACAAATACACTAGTTTTAAGTTAAGAATGTAATCATTTTTTATATTAAAAATATTTTTCTCTATATATACGAAAAAAAATGAAAAAGAAATGCATTTCTTATTGATGATATTTCATTTAGATGATGTAGATATTTAATTTAAGCTCAACAAATGAATACAAAATCACATTGCAAATATCTTCGAAAAGGGAAAAGAAATCAAAAGTTTGGTTCTGATTATGATTGAGTACTATTTCATCTGCTGCACTTTAAAGTACTTCAGTTTCCATAAAAGGTATCATTAATGATTCATAGATGATATGTACAATGCTTCTGTTCCACTGACCTTATCTGTTGTATTGCTTTTTTATCGTAGCATATCATCGGCCAACGCCACGTCAATGTCAAAGCGGATATTTCCGCTGACTTCTGAACAGCAGCCAAAATGAGAAAAGTTATAGCTAATTTTTTTATGCATAAACTGTAATATGATTTTTTTTTTATTCGGCATTGCATTCAATTAGTTTTAAGTAATAGTAAATACTTAGGTGATTAACTCAGTTTCAAAATTAATACATATGAATATATATATATATATATATATATGTATATGTATATAAGTAATAATTTCAACCCCTATTAGCTGCAATTAATCGGATTGAACCATTCAACTATAACAGCGTACATTAACATGAGCATAACTAACAGCATGCACTTGTAACAGTATTCGCTAACATAAAAATGACGCCCAAATCTGCGTACACCAACAAAAAACGTAAAATGAGTCTTCAAACGCAAATTTTTCAATTATTTATACGTATTTTAAACTAATTTCTGTGACCAAGCCAAATTATGGCTTTTCCAAGGAAAATGAAGATTAAAACCAAACTAAAAGTGATAACTGTAATATGATACAACATCTAGAAGAGTTAAGAAAACGTTTGAACGTCATAATTTGAATATAGGATGTAAAATACCATAAATAGCATCATTCAAACATACAATTACATTTTATTCTATTTAATATTATATTATTTTTAAGAATTTTTCAATAATTCAATATATTTTATATATAAATTTAATCTTCATTTTCCTTGAAAAAGCCATAATTTGGCTTGGTCACAGAAATAGCACACAATATTGCTAATTATTCTAAGAAGGTATTGCATTTCTCACACATACTTTCTCCTTCCTGTTGACTTCTTCCTTGCAGGATGTAGTTTCAAGTTTCTAGGAAATTTGTCACTATCTTTAATTCATAAAATGACTTATGTCAGGACTTTGAGCCTGCAACTACAAAATAACAGTAAAATCGTCTTTAAGCCACTTTATGACGACTCTGCATATGCGTTTTCTGTCGTTGTCTTACGTGTATATCCAGTTTACGGTCATATTTTTAAAATTAGTTCGTTATATTTTAGTTTAGAGAATGTCTAAATATATTAAAAGGATAATTGCGTCATTTATTTGTTGAAATCGAAACCATGCATTAAGAAACACCCTCCATAATGCTTCACTTTGTGCACAGAAGATTGTGTACTTGTCACTTTTAACAACAAAAAAAAAGGCCTGCAAGTTCAACGATCGGCCAACGCCACGTCAACGACAAAGCGGATATTCACACTGACTTCTGAACAGCGGCCAAAATCAGACAATTTATAGGTAATTTTTTTAATGCACAAAATTGTAATATGATTTTTTTTTTTTTTTTTGATACGGTAAAACTTAGGTGTATAACTCAGTTTCAAAATTAATACATATGAATATATATATATAAAATTGGACTTTCTTTGTGAGATTTATCTGCTTTGCGGGTATTTGAAATAACACAACTCAAAAATATTCAATAATAAAATGCGTACATTTTTATGAATTAAAAAATTTTTTGCCAGTGTTATATTTTTGGTTTTTTTTTTTTTTGCTAGCTTTGTTTTATGCTATAAAACAGCCATTGAAATGTAAGTGATTCTAGGCAATTGGTATACCCATTTAAGTACCATAAATAATATAACTAGGGGTGTGTATATATATACGCTATATCAATAGGGATAGGCTAATGATCGTGTAACTACTGTAATTATCATTGAGCCTGTTGCTGACATCAAGAGTGTCTTAAAAAAAGACTACTATAGACGTCAGTAATGATAATATTGCGCTGAACGAGCCTGTGCTATTTATGTTTAGCATCATTTGGGCTATTATTTTGAGCTGCTGGTGGAGGTGTTGGAGTGCGTAAGGCTCGTTCAAAATCTTCAGCTAGCTCATCATCCTCATGCCAAAGCTGTAGTTCCCCCGGCTGCCAATTGTCCAAAGCAGCATCAATATCGCATTGTGGAGATTGTAACATTTCACCTGTTACATCTACTAGACGTGTGCGTAATCTATTCGAGATTTGTTCTAATTCTGCAAACTTTCGCTTTATAGCCTGTCCCAATTGTAGGTGACGTAGTTCCAATGTGTGCTCAAATTGATCAATGGCTGTGTCTACATTGCTTGCAGCTGCAGATGTAGCAGTACCAGCAACTGCTACAACGGGTAGCGGGTGGATATGTATTTCGAGGCCCCCCGTTACTCGTCCATTGAAATCGACTATATTATGCCATCCGGTGGGATAGCCGACATTGCTTTTCCTATTAAGATTCAGTGCTGCAAAACCAATGATGGCATCCTCCAATGGTGTAGGCTGTGCTCGTGTCCTCGCGCTCAGGGCTGTCTTCTTCCATACTTTTAATATGAATAGTTTCTGTGGCTGTAAAACGTACAAAAGAAATAATTTAAAATGATATCGGCATATATAAATATGCAGATAGAATATTGTACTAATTGCAGAATTTCAGTTGACTCAACGGCTAAACCTGTCAAAGAGTTGTCAGACTTAAACTTGCAAACTGTCACATACACAACGTTGCCACGTTTGTTGAAAAACTGCTTGCAATGTTATTGCTGTTAAACGGAAATTTAAATTAAAAATCAAATTTGAAAACTCACATTGCTTAAATAATCAACATCAACTTGTACTTGAAATTTACTGTGCCACTGCGGCGTAGTTGAATGTTCAATAATGGGCGTTGCATAGACCATGCCCTCGTGTGATTTACAAGTCTGTGCATTGCAACTGACTGCCTGGAAGGTTACATATGTATTGGGCGGCTCATTGGGTGGAAAACGCTTGGCTGCCGCCTGACGCTTGGCTTGTTTCTTGGCAGATTTACAATATCCCGGATTTAAAGGTAAGCCCGAAGCTCCCACAATTTGCAGGCTGAAGCTAAATGGAGTGCCTGGCGGTAGAAATGTACCAGGTGCAGCCGCTACAGAGGACTCAATTGTTGTTGATGTTGTTTCTCTCGCTGTTAATTGTGAAGGACCAATAAGTGAAGTCTGTAAAATGTCCAACAAATCTGTTGTGCGTCGTTGCAATGGTTTCTGCTCTTGCTGTTGTGGGTGCACCTGCGGATTGTTGTCCACATCAAAGCCACGCTGTTGCTTTAATTGTGCTATCTGCGACTCGCTGCCAATGGCCAAAAGAACTTTAAGTTCTCCAATCTGTGACTGTGTCTCCGGATGCAAAATGGACGTCCAACCATCTATAGAAATCACAGGAAGCTGCAAGTGGCAAACATTTTTATTTGATTATGACTATGATTATATACATTTATATATAGTATGTTTATTCACCTTGCCCTTGCACAAATGGTTCGTAATGCTAGCATCTCTATATGCTATATAAAACTGATGCAGCGGTAATTGTGCTCTGGCGCCAAGTGGACGCAACTCAAGCAGCAATTGCTGTCGCTCCACGTTATGCAAAAACTTCTCATCATTAATGATGGAAAATTGTTCATGCAGTTGAAATATTCCATGCTCTGGACTCATGGGGACCATCAATGGTTGTGTCTGCCAAAATGGTTGTAACACAACCAGCTCCTGACATTTGACAGCATTCGGTATGGAAAAATTTCGAATCTCGCTGGCATAGATATAACCGCGCAAGAGACGAACTTTTGTTGTTTCCTCCATAAAATTGACTTTCTCCAATGACGTTTTATTATTATTGTTGTTAATATTAGCTAACGATGATAATGGGGACTGCGATACTGCTGACGTAGTCGATGTTGGCGTTAACGTTGTTGTTACTATAGCATCTGTTGTTGTGATGTTGTTCGAGTTACTTCTCGAATTGTTAACTGCAGAGAGAGAGAAACATAAATTAGTTTAAGACAATCAATGTATTAGTATAGTAAATTTATTTGTATATTGTACATTTGTGCCTATGTTTGTATGTGTATGTGTGTGTACGCGCGTGCTATAGCTGCACCTTGAACCGATCTATTCTCTACAAGCTATTCAGCAACAAGATGATGGTACGTTATCAGCGCAACTTGGTGACAACTGGCAATAACGGCGGGATTACTCAGTCAAAAGCATCTGCCAAGCTAAGCGGATGTCCCTTATCAAAATCAGATCGAATCCGGGCACGAGCAGTTATGTTGTAGCATCTGCCACGTGCTTGTCCCGTTTGTAAAAAGTTAAAACTATTTAACCTGATTTCGATTATATACACTACTATAATTGTGTATATTATATAATCGACCCGATACGTTGAGTGTATTGATGGTTTTGAGTTTTCGCCTCACCACCTGCAGAAGAGGAACATAATTATATAAAAGAGCGTACTATACGCTGTAGGTTTCTTACTTGTTCTTAAGAATCAAAAATTAAAAGTTGATCGATGGCAATCGTCACTCATCACACTAATAAACTTTGAACAATAATAATATTCTAGCTTTTACTACTGCAACATTTTACGTATTTTTTTTTTAATGTAATTTATATCTTTATGGCTGTATTAGTTGCATGCTTCTATAAATAAAGTAAACGCCACAAAGCCCATGAAAATCATAGTTTAAATGTTAAACAATGACAAATTTTGTGATCAACCGTTAGCTGCAAGGTAGAAATGCTAAAGCAACAAAAATTGTTAGCCTGATAAATAGAGAACACAAAAAATCAAATCTTCCATCCCACTGTGTTGCGACTTAAAACTTAAAACGAAGAAAATCATATAAAGCGTAGGACATAAGAAAAGACATAAAAATTGTTTTTTCGTTTCTTTGTTTTTTTTTCGTTTGCAAATCAAATGAAAAGTTTTTATTCAGCGCTTTTATAACGGCAATCGATAGATGATAAATGGGCCAAAAGAAGAGAAGAGACGCGACCAAATATACTGTGAAGTCTTTCAGCAAATGGTTTACGTAGATGCAGTTGTTTTTTGGTGGTAATTGTTCTTGTTGTTGCTGTTGTTGTTGTTGTGGCTGGTGTTTTCGTTGTTGTTGCTCTTGATATTTTTGCCGATTGCAACCACACGAATTTAGTCAAATATATTCACCTGCAGCCGTTGCACTTTGGTATCTTTTGTTGTTTCTGTGGTTGTTGTTGCTGTTGTTATGATTATTATTGCTTAATTGAACCGGCATCATCTGCCTGTAGAGCATTTGCTGCCGATCAGAGCGCAAACTGATCTTAAGATACAAGCTGGCCAAGTGCAGATCACGACGTTGAATAACAATGCATTTGCATTGCTCTAGCAGCGAAGCTTGATAGAATTCGGACAACTGGAGACGCCCCATGCCAAGAAGCTCATTGAGGCAAGTACTTGGTTCACGCCACCAAATTGTAAATTGAATGGAACCCATATTAGGATATTGATGATCCTTCTGCTGATCTTGCCCATCAATGTCGAATTCCTTCATTTGGATTTGGCGTTCTTGCGTCTGGCTAAAGCGTGTGCATTGCGTGAGACTTTGAAATTTCTCCGATTCGAATTGCATAATATGAAACATAGGGGCACGTGGCACATTGTGAATTAATTCATTCGAAAGTTGACATTCAACAGTGAAAATGGGTCGAACTTCACTTTGGAGTAATTCCATGCGTTTGGTGCCTGCCGCTTGAAGCGTAAGTGCCTCAAGATGTATTTGCAAGGTGTTGACCCGCTTGAAAAGTTCCAGTGCTGCCGGCATTTCCAGCTGTTGCTGCAACGAGTTCAATTCTAGTCCCAATTGAAGACCTTGTTGTTCGTCTTGACCAGGTACACCACCGCCTACTCCTGACAGTTCATCTTGTTCTCGCCACAATTGTTGTTTTTGCTGCTTCAAAAGCTGCTCCATTTTTGGAGCTGATGCTGTGGCAAACAACGCCACCAAATCGGCATCCAATTTTTTCATTGCCTCCATTAGCTCTACTTTAGATGACGCAGCAACGTTTAATGTTGATTCTGAGACTTTACCTGAAATTATTATATATTATTTTATATATTAATCGTCTGATTATTGGTTCTGTTTAAAACGTATTAATTATGTATTATTTTGTGAATAAATTTAATTACAATATTCAGATTCTTCTCCAGGGAGTAAACGAGCGCGTGAGCGACCGCCGCAACGTGGTTTTCTGTAATGATACAAAGCATTGGCTTTGCCTTTTCTCTAGCACTGTTTTGCCTTGTGCCTTTTGCCTCTCGCTCTTTTTCTCTCTCTCTCTCTCTCTCTGTCTCTCTGTCATTCTAAACTCTCACACCCCTGAGATATTTTGTGCCGGCAACAGTCAGCGTTAATCGCAGTTTATGCTTTGTTCGGTTGCCCCAACTATTTTCACACATACATACACACACACACACACACACACAAACTCTCGCTCAACATTCAAAACAAACACTCGCTCATGCTCTCACTCTCCTACGTTTGCTTGCATGTAAAAACATACCGATGTCACATACTTTCGCAAAAGCTAAAAGAAATTACTATTGTAAAGTTATAACTGTTGTTCTAATACATTGTTACCTGTAATTCATTTTTCATTACATTTTGCTTAAATTTATTAGTTGAAAAATATCAACGAAAATTTATTTTGTTCTAATTTTAAAATTACTATTCAAATTTTGTATTACTTAAATTCATAGCAACTAGATTAAAAGCAAAGTATTATAAATATTACAAATTCATTTTAACTTAATTTATGACTCTTCAAATTAATTTCTTTTAAATTATTAAAATTAAAAATTTAAATTATTCTACATTACGATTTATTGGCTTAATGCGTTTAGTTCCATGTAAATATATATTTTAAATTTATGCAAATAAATATATACATATGTGTAAATGTAAATCAATAAACATTAGCATACAGCCCATAATCTCATTCCTGTTTAAGTGTATAGCAAGTTTGGCAAACCTTATTGAGCTCGAAGTAAGAATTTTGCATAGCCAAATACAGATTTTGCTTGACATTGGAGCAAGAAACGGCAAAAACTCGTAGGTATTTACAAGCTAGTCACCAAATTATTGTATATGTATTTATTTATGTGAATATATTTCAAAAATATACTATATATGTATATATACTAGTAAAGATGTGACCACATAGCACTAAATAGATATATTATGACAATCGTTGGTTAAAAACAATTGTGATGTACACGTGCAGGTATTAATCAATATTTTGCATAGTAACACGACAAATGCAAGATAAGTACAAACGAAAAAAAATATGTTCAATGACATAACTATAGAAACAGCTTCTAAGAGTCTTCCGTCCAGTGTCCAGACGTAACTAGTAAATAGCAGCCAGACGTTGCTACTGTTGCCCCTCAACTTTCGCTTTAGCTGATTAAAACCCATACAAATTCGTATAGTAAAAAAGGTAAAGAGAAAATGAAAGCTGCAAAGTACAAGGAAAAATGAAAAGGGGCGGCACCGAACTGAGCACGATTACTTATAAAGACCTAGGCCTATTGATTACAGAATGAATTGAGTAACAAATATAATGCAAAGATAACACAGACTGTAAAAACACTCTTGGTCTTGCCTCTCGAAATTCTATATTTTCTTAACTGTTAATTTGTATACGTTAACAGACCAGATGATCGAAAAAAAATTAAATAAACACATACACATCTTATAATTTTTGATAGTACAATTGTGCGTGTGTTTGCATGAGTTTATGCCGTGTAACACTTATTCCTTTATTGACCAACGAAGACTGTCGCACAATACTTTTTTTTTCAGCAGAATAGAAATAACACAGCAGAAAAAACTGGAAAGATAAAAACAAGCGTGAAAAAATGTGAAACAATAGATCACGAGATAAAGATACAATTGTGGGCTTTTAGTATGTCTTAGTGTAAGAAACATAACAACAATAGATTGATACAAGGATTTAAATGAATAAATAAAATCTATAAATAAATTATATTAGAAATTTGGTAAAGAATATGTGCTATACATTTAATTTTTCCTATTTAATCTATCCGATTTATAAATAAACCTAATGCAAAATATAATATATACAATTCTAAAGTTTTGTTTGTTATTTATCTACGAAAAGTTTTTTATCAGTTAAACAGTATTTGCGTTGCGTCGCTTTTTACCCATTGGAAATTGTATATTAACTTTTTTTGAAAATGTGCATAACAGGCACGAGGAGGCATGGCAGACCCCACAAAGTATTCATATTCTTGCTCAGGAGCAATAGCGGAGAAAATTTGGCCATGTCCGTGTGTCTGTTTGAACGCAAAGAACTTCTAAACTATAAGAGCTAGATACACCAAATTTGGTATGTAGGATCCTGTATAGCGTACCAAATTTTGAGTTTATTTCATGAACACTAGAGACTTCTAACCACTTTAACCATCAATATAAAACCGTCCAGAAAAAAATGGTATCGATTAACTAAGAAACAAAGAAGTTATTAAACAATTTATTTTCGCGGTTAAATCAATAAATCACCAATTCCTTCATATAGATATGTATATTATGTAAAAGCATACACACATGTAAACGCACGCAAAAGCAGGTTACTATGAGTGAAGCGAGACGAACACGAGCTAGAATTTTTTTCGGTACATAACATAAGTACAGTTATATTTTATACAAGGATGCAGGGTATTTTACTATCGGGTGCACACGACTGTAGCCTTCCCTACTTGTTTAGTTTCTCTTTGTGTACAAATTGTGTGTTCATGTATGAACATACACTTAGCAGCACAAATCTGTATACTTCGAAAAAAAAATGAAAATCAAATTTCAAACGCAAATTTCTCAGCTATTATGTATTTTAACATTTTTTTTTAACATAACTACATTTTATTCTCTTTAATATTATTTTTATTTTTTATTTTTATTTTTTTCAGAATTGTTTAACAATTCCATATATTTATACCCTGTACCCATTGAAAATGGGTAAAAAAGGGTATATTAAGTTTGTGCAAATGTGCGTAAGGGGCAGAAGGAGGCGTGGCAGACCCCATAAAGTATATATATTCTGACTCAGGATCAATAGCCGAGTCGATTTGGCCATGTCCGTCTGT
This sequence comes from Zaprionus obscuricornis, assembly GCA_037044475.1. Classification (NCBI taxonomy): domain Eukaryota; kingdom Metazoa; phylum Arthropoda; class Insecta; order Diptera; family Drosophilidae; genus Zaprionus; species Zaprionus obscuricornis. The sequence continues at coordinate 12,512 of JBAMBR010005505.1, read as the reverse complement.
CTGTCCGTCTGTCTGTTTGAACGCAAAGAACTTCTAAACTATAAGAGCTAGAGACACCAAATTTGGTATGTAGGTTCCCATATACCGTAATTCGATCGAGTTTATTTCAAACTTTGGATGCCACGCCCCGTTTCATATCTCAGCTTCTATAAGCACTAGAGACTTGTAATTTGGAAGGGAACATTTAAGCATCAATATAAAACAGTCCTGATATCGATTGATTAAGAAACAAGAAAGTTATTAAACAATTAATTTTCACAAAATATACATTAACTTAACGTGGGCAAGCATGCGTCATCAAGAGCTGTCTATGTGTACATATACAAACCCGCACACATACACATGTAAATGTATCACTGTGTGCAGACTTACTGCAAGTAAAGAGCGCAAGCTTGTGGATGGGGGAAGGAGAGGATGGGAGAATGCTGATCAGAAAGCGGTATGTATTCGCACACACGTGCACGAAAGAGATTAGGATAGCAAGTGTGAACAAGGCGAGTGCAAAGCACTCGCACTATTTCTTAAAATTTGTATGCATATGTACATACATATATATTTATACATATTTTGTATACAACTTCAAACGGTCAAATTTGTTGTTCGAAAAGGGTTGGGGTGGGAGAGTGCAAATCACACATTGTTTTTGCTTTGCACAAGATAATGATCCGTTCGCAGAATGACGTATTACGAGCAATATACATACATACATATGTACATACATAAATACATGTGTATGTTTGTTTGTATAAACATATTAAATAAATAAAATAATAAAATAAGGGTACAGGGTATTTTACTGTCGGGTGCACCCGACTTTAGCCTTCCTTACTTGTTTATATTTAGTTTTAAGTTAAATTCTATAAAAATAGGTACACGCAAAAGTCTGTATACAGTTCTTTTACCTGTGGTGGAATGGAACTTTTTGGGATTATAGTCAGACTTCAAAGCACCGATGCTAATTAAGGGTTTTTTACAATTGATCTTAATTTTTGCATTACTTTATAAAGATTTACACCATGGAGAAGAAAGGAGCAGAAATTTCTATTGCAGAGCTAAAAATCATTTTAAAACTATTTCTAGATGGAAAATCTTATAGAGAGATTGGTACCCCATTGGTGGAGCTCACTTTTCCATTCAAAAAATAATAAATCACTATAATTTTACCGGCAGAATCTTGCCAAAGGCTCGATCTCCCGTCCGCCGTTATTAACGGAGCTCGAAGAAAGCGCTGTTATAAAGTCTATTCTCTGTAATTCAAGGATGACAGTCCATGAAGAACAGCTCCAATCCCAGAAGATAGTTTTTCCAAAACGGTTTTGATGGTGATTTCCGAAGTCAATAGGCAAAAGCGTCTATCTTTTGCAAATAAGCTTATTTTAAAACCCCAAACTTCTGGAATCATGTTCTATTCTCAAACAGCAGTAAGTTCTGCATCTTTGGAATCAAAAAAAAAGTTTACAGTATGGAAGAAAAGAGTTTAGGCGTCCAACAAAGAAAATGTAGTCGGCATTGCTAAAAACGGTTGAAATGGCATAATAGTGTGGGGATGTATGGCAGCAAGTGTCGTGAGAAACATAATATTTTTTGAATCAGTTATGAAGCAAGGTATTTACAGCCATGGACACATAAATAGCACAAATCAAAATTGTATGTTTGAACGACGATTTTGATAGTGTTTTATATCGTATTTTCAAAATTAAGATTTTAAACGTTTTCCTAACTCTTCTAGATTGTGTACAATCAAAAATTTTAAAGTTATCACTTTTAGTTTGGTTTTAATCTTCATTTTCCTTGGAAAAGCCATAATTTGGCCTGGTCACAGAAATAGCACATTTTTTTTTAAAGGACGATATTATCGATTAAAAAGCTCTTTTTTGGGCTTTTGAATTTGTTTCTAATATTCTATTAATGAATTAACAGAATTCATTCAAACTTTATTAAAATTGGTCAAAAAAGGCGCTGTTCAGGCGAAGAAAGGACCTTCATATGTGGACTTACTGAATCTTTGAAAAAACCAACTAAAATGGCTAAAATAATGAAAGGATTAAAAAAATTTGTGTAGAATCCTTATAAATACGTAAATACAAGTCCAACCTATTTGTTTGACTAATAAAATCATATGCGAAAGGCATACCAGATGGATCATAGTGCCTATAGGCTTGTAGTGCATAAGGACAATATGAGTCCTTTTAAGCCGTATCGTCTAGTTACGCTAGAAATGTGTAATGAATTGGGTATCTATGTCTTCAGGAAACTAGTATCTACAAGACTAAACTTAATTTGGCTTCTTGGAAGCACCAACAGAAAAATGACACACCTGGCAACATAAAATATTTAACAAACATTACAGCCGAAGATCGTGTGAAGTGATCTTAGTGGGGAAAAATCCTTATTTTATGGAATATCCTGGTGTAAAGTGTCAAAACTAAAATAAATAAGCTAGGACCCAATGGCAGAAATGTTTTTTGTTGTTAAAAGTGAGAAGTACACAATCTTCTGTGCACAATGAAGATAGTGAAGTGTTATGGAGGATGTTTCAAGTATTGTGCTATGTCTTCGTTGCATGGTAGGGTTCCGATTTCAACAAATATATGTCATAATCATAATTTTAATACATTTATACATTCTCTAAACTTAAATATAACGAAATGCTTTTAAAAATATGACCGTAAACTGGATATTTACGTAAGACAACGACAGAACACGCACATGCAAGGTCGTTATAAAGTGGTTTAAGGACGATTTTATTGTTTTTTGTAGTTGCAGGCTCCTGGCAGTCCTGGCATCAATTACCTGGAATATTATTGTAAGAACGTTAAAATCTATTATTTAAAAAAAAAATAGTATGAATTGAAGACATAGTGACAAATTTCCAAGAAACTTGAAACTTCATCCTGCAAGAAAGGAGTCGACAGGAAGATGAAAATATGGATGAAAAATTTAATATTATTATTGGAAATCGGGGATATTTAATCAAATACTAAATTTCTGCATCAAAATTATTAGTCTTAAACTCATTTTCTTAGAATAATTAGCAACATCTTAAAATGTGCTATTTCTGTGACCAGGCCAAATTATGGCTTTTCCAAGGAAAATGAAAATTAAAACCAAACTAAAAGTGATAACTTTAAAATTTTTGATTGTACACAATCTAGAAGAGTTAAGAAAACGTTTGAAATCTTAATTTTGAAAATACGATGTAAAATACCGGCAAAATCACACCTCAAAAATACAATTTCGATTTGTGCTATTTATGTATCCATAGCTGTATATAAGCATTTTGGAAATCAATTTAATAGAAAGATACAAAAAATCGGCCCTTAAAACGTGAATTTTAGTGCCAGCGGCACAACGACCCAAAGCATACGTCACATAATACACAGGTTTAGCTGCTTTATTATGTCAAAAATCAGCTGGGCACATATCCTTTGGAGCCTCAGAGCTCCTCCGGAGCTCAATCCTATTGAGCATTTAAGGGGTTTTCTCGAAAGAAATATCAGGAAGCACACAATTACTTCAAAGAATGCTCAAGGTGGTAATAGTGGAGAAATGGGGCAAAATTACATCAGAGAAAACAATAAAACTTGTAAATTCGATGCCAAAACACCTTAAGGAAGTTTTGCATAGAGGGGGATACCCCACAAGTTACTAAAACGGATATAATATCCATTAAATGTAGGTTTAAGTAAGGTGAATACAGACTTTTCCGTGTGCTATTTTTGGAGTATAAAAACTTAAAATTAAATATAAAATATATGGAATAGTTAAACAATTCTGTAATATAGTATTATAGTATTAAAGAGAATAGAATGTAGTTATGTTTAACAAAAAGAACTAGTTAAAAATGCATATAAATAGCTGCGAAATTTGCGTTTGAAATTTGATTTTCTTTTTTTTTCGGTGTATACAGATTTGTGCTGTTGTGTGTATGTACATATGTATGTGTGTTGTATATAGATATTGCACGTGTTTGATATATTACACTATTTTTTTTCAATTTCTTTTTCACTCGTCTATTCGTACTCTCAAACTTTGCCATTTGGCAGACGATGTTCAATGGAAAATTTTCTGAGTGTTAAATTTTATGCTAGAAAATCATCTGATCTGAAATAATGACGATTAGTTGCTATTTTGAAGCGAATTGCAATTGCTGTTAATAAATTAAGTTTGGCAAACATTGTCAAGGCGAAGGCTAAACGAAAAAATCTATCCGCCGGACAAAGCTCTTACGTAAGAGTCAACAAACTTTAGAGAACTGCTTGGGACAATTTTTATATAATACAAACATATATACATATTTACACGCATACATATTAAGAAACATATATGCTGTATAACTTATATACATACATATAAGTTTAAAAATAAATAATATGAAAATGCCGCAAAAAACCAAAATAAACAGAATGTGCGCGTCGGCAGAGATGTAGCGACGACAACGTGAACGACAACGAACTCGAGAGCATCTTTTCGATAATCGTTTTTATGGGTGAATGAGAGAGAGAGATCGAGAGAAAGAGATAGAGGAGGAAACTCAGAGCAAAATGTTTTGTTGTGAGAAGCTTTGATTTAAAGTTTGTACAAGACTAACCTGCTATACGCTCACCCGGCCGCGACTGAGGACAGCTTCTGATAGTCAACTGATGATCCTGTAATATTGCAGCCGGCAGAGATGTAGATGTCGTCGGTGGTAATGTTGTCAAATGCACTGCTGCAGCAACTCCAATTCGAACGGGTTTATTAGCACTGGCAGCGGCGAAAATCATAATAAATCGCAATTGTAATTCAGCAACTTTCAGCTGCTGTTGCTGTTGCACTTGACCCGACGTGCCACGACTCTCGAAGTGACGATATAAAGCATAAATTTCGGTTTTATACCCGAAATTGCAATCGATTTGAACGCTTTTATACTTTGTTGCGTATTTGTACTGCAGCGGTGCTGGCAGCAGCAGACGCGCTGCTCCTGATGCTGCTGTGGGCGTATAGGTTTTTTCGTAGGCGTGGTCGTTGCTGTTTTTTCTGCTGTACTCGACGACAATTTGAATGGACGGGTTCTCGGCCAAATATTCTAAGAATAGAACAAGGCTTTTGCTGCGTTCACAATAACGTAAATTATTATGCTGACGATGATGAGAGAGATTATGTTGCTGCCGCTGCGTCCTGTGCTCCTGCTTCTTCTTAATGTTTTGTTGCGGTTGACTTGAGCTTTGCTTTACAGCATTGAGCTTTTTAATACCGCTACTTCTGCTGCAGGCGTCACAGCTGATGCTAGCGTTCACTGCTGCTAGTGCTGCTGCTTTTACCTCCCACTGCTCTTCCCAACAGATGAATTTTGCTGTCACACACGATACGGTAAAGACTTCGTACAGTGGTGTTGAGATAGTAACAGGGCTTTCAGTTGCACAGGGCTTTTAGCATATAAGGAACCTAACAGAGGCAAGAACGACGGCGCCGACGTTGAATCTGACGTTTGCGCTTTGATCGATTTATCTGTTATGAAATTTATGCGACTAAATTTGATTTTGATGTATGAAAATTTTTTTGGGCACTATAAATTATTCCACTAATGCCAATGCATATTCAGATTTCATAATTATTCACTTGCACTTGCTACATTGTATTAGTATTGGTGAGCCTCATCACACATACATGAAAACATTTCAATAATACATATGAAGAGAATAACACACACGCATGCACTAACAAATGCCGCTTTCGTATGCTCTTAGCGCGTTCACTTTTTCCACCTTGTTATTTTATATAAAAAAAGTTAAACTTCGCATCAAATAAATTTTGTAGCCGTTTTGGTGGCTAGTATGTATTATCCGCGTGTCACAGCTTGCACGGGTGTAAGGTTGAAGGAAAACTGCAAAAGCTTTTGCAGCTAGGAAATAAGAATTACCTTAGAAACTGTTTGCAAGTGTTGCCTGCATCTATTGAAATGTGCCTTTGTTTTGGATTTTTTATTAGGGCTGTATAAGAAATCCGTAATATGGCAACGCCGAATATGTATTGTAAAATCTAGCGGTAGACAGTGTTAATAAACACTCATATTTAAAAAAAATTTTTATAAATTAAATTTATGAATTAAAATTAATGTAACACATGTTTTTCTTTAATTACATTCTCAGACATTTTATTTAAAGTGATAAACACACTAATAATTTCAAATTAACAACTTTTTAGGCAAACAAGCGGAGTTCATCGCGTGCTTCAATTGTTTTAGGCGGCAATGGCGTCTCGAATTCGCCCAACTCGGCATCATAGTAAAGAGCTGCACGGTACGGGCGCAGCTCCCATGGAACCTGATCTTCCATATTAGTTAGATTAACACCCAAATCCTCCAAAGTTGGTACACCGGGAAGCACCTTATCCGTAATAAATTCACGCTCCACACGATCTGCTGATAGACCAGCAATCGGGGCACCGGGACAAACCAAATTGGTAAATTTTACCTTCATCATGAAGGTTGGGTCATAACGCAAGTCATAACGCTGGTAACCCCAACGTTTCTGATCCTTGCGCATAAGACGGTGGAACCAGTCAACAAGCTCGCTAAGCTTATAGCGTTTTGGACTAGAAACACGAAAATCAAATTTGCTCATAGCATTTCATAATAAAAATGAACTTACCCCACAGCCTGATATATGCGTCCGGCACTATCAGCATCCTTTGCAGCATTGACAATAGCCTGTGCCACATCAGAAACAAAAACGGGCTGCTTAACAGTACGTTCTCCTTTATGCCACAATGGCATCGAACGAAATTGACGACGCCAGATGTGTGCATAGTACCGCAAGAATCGATCCTCCGATCCATAAATATCAGCCGGACGAATAATTGTTGCATTAGGGAAGGCATCGCGTACTTGCAGCTCACCTTCGTATTTGCTCTTCAACCATTTTGTGCCACTCGAAAGATAAACCGGTTTTACATTAGCCTCAACATTCAATGAAGAAAGGTGAATAAAACGTTCGACTCCAGCATCACGGCAAATGCTGCAATATAGTTTACATAAAATACACAATTCATCATAAATTTTTTGTTTAGCTGACTCACCTGGCCAGACGCGCAGCACCATTAACGTGCACATCCTTGAATTTAAAGTTCTTTGTTTCGTAATCCCGGCCAACTAAATTGATGACAACATTCGAGTGCTTGACGGCTTCACGTATCGAACGAGGATCTTCCAGATTATAGAAATGGAAGAGCACCTGTCCTAAATCACCACAAACCTTGAGACGTATAACTTCAGAATCATCACCACGATAGGGTAAAATCATTTGAGTACCCTGCTTTCCCAGCTTATTGCACACATAGCGACCCACAAAGCCGGTGGCACCAAAAACAGTTGCCACAATACCGTTGAAACTGCTTCGACCGCCTGTTCCGCGTTTCATAGCAGCAACATTTGTTGTTTTTAGTGGGCGTGGTGCATCGGCATCTGGTGCGGAGGCACTTGCTGCAGAATAGCTACGTAGACAGAGAACACCAACAATGCCGCTGCCATGATGTTCTAGAAACAAAATGATTTAGCGATTTCAGCTTAAAAAAATAAATTACATAATTTTTGCCTATCAAATGTGTTGTTGTTGCGTCGCATGCCTCGCACTTACTTGCCAACTGCATGTTCCTAGTTAGTACAATGGCAGCCATTTTATAGTTGGCGCACTCACGTTGAACTAAACAAATTTAGTTTAATTGTAATTGCTTCTTTTTATGAAGTTTCTCCACGCAGATTTTATGTCTGCTGGTCGCAAGAATGAAAACACAGCTAAGTGTGGCCAGATTTGAAATTTTAAGAAAATACCAGCATACGATTATTATCAATATGTTTTTAAAAATACTTTACATAGAGTAGCCAGAAAGTGTATACAATATAAAATATTAGTCATTACTGTATAATATACAGTCGAGTCTCGATAATTCGAAATGGCACGGGGATCATATTTTTTACGATTTATGGAGTATTTCGAATTATTTTCAAATTATTTATTGAATTTCTTTTCAAAGAAACAGAAATGTTTACGAATTATTCATATAATATATCGAATTAACGGGGTACGAATTATCGCGACTCGACTGTAAATATATATTTTTTTTGGTAATTTTTAAATTAAATGTTTATTCACAATCTATCTATCTAAATATAATAAGTTAATGCTATGACGAAAGGAATGACAGAAAAAAAATTTCTTTTTGTATGACATTTCCAGACCTGACTGGGAATCGAACCCACGACTGTGTTAGTTAGGGGATACGTGATATAACGTTGTATATACTATATATATTCACCAATTATTTATTATATTTACCAATATTATAATCTCATAATTTAATTATATTTTGCTTATTTTTCTTTAATACCGGGCAAAATCATGGTTTGAGGAATTTAAAATTTTTGACCAATGTTGACATATGTATGTACATATCTTCGGGATATCAAAACTTTGAAGAGCATTTATTCTTTGATGTGTCTTGGAAAACTTCATTTTCTTGGTTATCGAGCGTTTGTAATGCAAAAGTCATGCCAAATTAACTTTGACATGGCTGTTTAAGCATTCTTATAACAGTTTATAGTTGATGTCGGACCATTTCTAATTCAACTATGTTTATGTAAAACCGCAAAATACAAGATATAAAAATACGAATGTATACACATACAAATACATACTTATGTGGATACATACATTGTTGGGAGAAGCAAAAAAAATAATCTTATCAAAAGTGAAAAGTCGATAAGAAGCCCAATAAACCGACCAACTAATCAGATTCAGGTAAAAACAAAAATTTTACTCTACTCTGGGCCATAAATTAGATGCGCTCCGGGCAATGGAATAATGCGTGTGTGATGAAATTGACGGTCCTCTGATTAAAGATAGATTACCATATGTTTTGAAGTTTTTGCGGTATTAGTTCAAACTTTTTCTCATTATCAGCAGTGCATAATTTGAATATAATAACGAATATAATGATAAGTTTCACGTATAAACTCAAAATGACACAAAAAACATAAATGTTCGAAAAGACGTGCTCTTTGCTCATTCCTCTTTCTCCTTCCCACTCATCATCGCCTTTATTCCCACCCACTGATAATGCTAGCCTACCTAACGTACGCAATAAACGAACGTCGAACACCCCAAACGTAATAGCCTGCTCTCACTCGCGCTCGCTCTCTCACTAAACGCTCTCACTTTCAATTCGCATGTACATGTACTTTAATAGCTGTTGTATTTGTAGTTCTGCTGGTGCTGTTGTTGTTGCCGTTTTGTTGTTATTTATTATTACTACTGTCGCGCTTGATCTGTGCTCGCATTTGATGCGAACGTTATTTTTTTTTTATTAGAGTTTGAGCTGCGCAGCCGTCAACGTCGAATGAGCGCATTTTCAGCAAAATTGCAAATTTCTGTCGACAGGTGTCGTCGCGCGTGTGTGAAAATTAACACCCAGCAAATAAATTTATACCCCAACTAATACAAATAAAAAAAAAGACAAAAAAAAAAGACAAATTGTGTTAACAGTGCAAAAAATTATAAGTCTAACGTAATTTAAAAGTAGTTTTACGGTTTCTTCCATATAGTTATAAATAGAAATAAATATATAAGTACGTCATAAGTATCAAATTTGACCAGCCAATTATAGAATAATCTTTCCACGCGCGCTTCTATTTTTACGTTTGGCACTGTTCTCACAACTATAGATTATTTTGTTTATAAAAGTGGAGCAAACGAACTTTGTTTTATATTTCTTCAAAACGCCGCCAAAAACAATAAACGAATAGCAAAAATGCTTGTCTATAAATCGTTTTTTTGCTAAAAAAAAAATTCATGCATGTTTCATAAGCTTTAAAAGTCTGGGAGCTTGTATTTTGATTAGAGAAAATGAAAATAAAAAATAATATAGGCCGGCTGCAAAAATATGTGGGTTTCATCTCGTAAAACTCTTTAGCTATCCAAGCTTATGTCCGATATTGATCAAGTCAAGCGATTCGATTAGCAAATAAATGATTAATGAATGGATTTATTTAGCAAGGAATTATTTGGGCGATTGGTACCAATAACAGTACAATGCGTCATTTACAAAGAGTTCCCGAAAATTAATGCTAATTTTGCAAGTAATAATAATAATAATAAAAATAAGAAACTTTGTAAAGTCTAAAGTTTCACCTCCTCATCTCTTTGCCTTTACATAACTCCGATTGATTCAAAGCAAATTATGAGACGTTGCCTTGAAATACACCATCAAGTAAATACTTAATTGTTATTTGATTTTGTTGCTGCTGATGCTGCTTACTATTTTTAAATTCTATATAAATACTTTATGAAAATGGAAATAAACTAATTTGCCACATTAAATGTAATTTTGCAACTTTAATTGAACAGATTTGTTATACCCTTGCAAGGGTATATTAGTTTTTGACATAATTGTGTAATATTGAAAAGAAAGCGTGCAGTGAAATTTTTGTAATGTTTCATTGTTTTTTATACTCGGTGCCCATTGGGTGAGTTTGTGACAACAGCAAATGTATGTAACAGCCAAGTCGATTGGAGCATGTCCGTCTGTCCGTATGAACACACAGAGCTACCGACTTAATTTTTTTTGTAAAGTGCTTGTAGTGTTTGCAGGCAGATCAAGTTTTTTTTGGATTTTTGCCACGCCTCCACCGCCTCCACAAATCAATGAAAACCATTTTGAACACACCACTTCACTCACACCCAGTCAATTTTGGTATTATTAACATGGAAGTTATACACATTTCAAATTCCAAAAGTTGAGAGGCGTCTCTATAGCGTACGCTTGCCTACTGTTCTCACCCCATAAACGACGGCAACATTAACTTAGTGCTATAGTCGACTATAGCTTTCTTACTTGTTTTTTATTAGTGTACTTTAATTATATGAATATTATTTATAAGGCAGAGAAAGTATTTCATTATTAAGGCGTTGAAATTTTAAATGTGTTATACGATCTGGCAAGTACAGTATTAATAAGGAAATATTTATATTTTGAATAGTAACGTAAAGTCTGGAACTGTTATCGTTTAAGATGTTCAAGTTTTTATGGCCGATATAACTTGGAGAATAAATATACTGCCCATCAGTTTCAGTTTTGAAGTTATTTGTATAAATATATACATATGGCTGTATACATTATTTGTTTTGTTAAATTTGTTTAGCATTTTATGACATTCTTCATTCGTTCCTAAAAGGCCTAAACTGTTCATTTTAGTATATAAAAATGTGTATACTCTTGCAAGGGTAAGAGTATATTCATTTTTGACAGAAGTCTGTTACACACAAAAAATACGCAAGGCAGACCATATCAGTTATGTACATATATTTTTGATCTATATCAATAGGCGAGTACAAACTCATATCCTTTTGTAAGTCTGCTCATTTCAATCCAGAATTCACCGCTAAATCATATAGTAAATTGGCAATGTAATCTTTGATTGTAAAATTTTGATGTTTTTTTTCTTAATATTGTGGCTAACAAATTATTCCAAAGAAATGATCAGCCCAAGCTTTACTTATTGATTTTTTGTTTTTTAATGGTTTGATTATAATAGGATGAGTTTTCATTTATTTCTGCATTTTAGTGTATCGTTGAATTTCTATTATTGATTGCGTATTATTTTTATTTTTTAAGCTGTTTGCAATTCGTCTTTCAACATTGGCATTACCACTTCAAATGTCAGTTACATCCATAAAACGCTTCTCGATGCATCAGTTTATCAATTCGACGCATTTTCAGGCTCAACGACTTGCATTTGTTTATTTATTTGATTATTTATTGCTTTGTCTGTTTATATGTTGATACACATATGAATAATAAGATACACACACATTTAAAATTTATTTAAAATTTCGACTTGAACTGCAGTTTAATCTGAATCCAAAGCAAGTCGTCTTGCATACAAATTTAAATTTTTGTTAATTTTCGATTTGGAAATTTGAAAACGTTTATAAGGTCTCTGGCCCGCTGGCAATTGTAATGAATGATAAAAAACAGGTCTATAATTTGATTTCTATTGAATTTGCATTTTGGCGATTTTAACGAATCGTCAAGGTCCACGATGCGCCAGTTTCACACATATAGAATTTTCGATATATTATCAAGGGAAGATAAGTTTTTGTTTTGCTTCTAAAGCATTTACTTCAAGACTTGTACAATATGCATTGTAGTGTCTGATTGTTTTTAAAATGACGAACCACGAATAAATGATGAACCACGAGACACATCTTTTTTTTTACATTTTTATACCCTGTACCCATTGAAAATGGGTAAGAAAAGAGTATATTAAGTTTGTGCAAATGTGCGTAACGGGCAGAAGAAGGCGGGACAGCGTACTATGATCGAGTTTATTTCAAACTTTGGATGCCACGCCCCGTTCGCCTACAATACGCCACAAATATTTTGACGCTTCTAATATCTCAGCTTCTACATGCACTAGAGACCTATAATTTGGAAGGGAACATTTTTTTTTTTTATTTTCTCATTTATTAATACAA
>JBAMBR010005500.1:0-23494 GCA_037044475.1 Zaprionus obscuricornis | reverse complement strand
TAAATGACAGAAAATTCAATAGATTCAGTTGCACAAAAATTTCGTAAGCTAAAGAATGATTGCAATCCTTTTGTTGCAATTTCATTGCATGAATTCACAATCCCAATTTAAATACTAAAAAAAAAAAAAAATACTAAATATTTGAAAAAAATAAAATGAGCAAGTACAAGTATTTGCTGTAAAATAAACTTTATAGACGCTTTGTTCAACATCAAATCTGTATAAAACATTTAAAAGGCATTTAAATACTTTTATTATACAAAAAAAAAAGTTACTGAAAATATACAAGAATTAATAGGTAGAAAATAATTCCAAATTAAAGAATGTTATTAATTTCTTTAGCATAAAATGTGTACAAAGAGTGCACGGAAAAAAAATCTTTAAAAAATCAAATATACTTGGAATAATACTCTATCTATAAAAAAAATACTAGCTAGCACTATCAGCTAAGAAAGCCAAAGAATTGCAAAAAATGATAGAAAAATATGATATATTAGACAGTATTTTATGTTATATCTTTCTAGTAATTATTCTAGTATTTTTTTCTAGTAATTATTCTAGTATTTTTTTCTAGTATTTTTTTCTAGCATTTTTTTAGTATTTTTTTTTTAGTATTTTTTTAGTATTTTTTTTAGTATTTTTTTCTAGTCCTATCCAATATTTTAAAATTTTATGTTTTATTTTTCTAGAATTTTTTTTTAGTATTTTTTTCTAGTATTTTTTTCTAGTATTTTGTTAGTATTTTTTTCTAGTCCTATCCAATATTTTAAAATTTTATGTTTTATTTTTCTAGTATTTTTTTAGTATTTTTTTCTAGTATTTTTTCTAGTATTTTTTTTAGTATTTTTTTCAGTATTTTTTTTAGTATTTTTTTTTTAGTTTTTTTTTTCTAGAATTTTTTCTAGTAGTATTTGTAAGTATTTTTTTCTAGTATTTTTTTAAGATTTTTTTTTTAGTATCTTTTTCTAGTCCTATCCAATATTTTAAAATTTTATGTTATATTTTTGTAGTATTTTTTTTTAGTATTTTTTTAGTATTTTTTTTTAGTATTTTTTTTTAGTATTTTTTTCTAGTATTTTTTTTAGTTTTTTTTTTAAGTATTTTTTTTCTAGTATTTTTTTTAGTATTTTTTTTGGGTATTTTTTTTTAGTATTTTTTTCTAGTATTTTTTTAGTATTTTTTTCTAGTATTTTTTTTTAGTATTTTTTTTTTGTATTTTTTTCTAGTATTTTTTTAGTATTTTTTTTTTAGTATTTTTTTCTAGTCCTATCCAATATTTTAAAATTTCTTCTCAAGTAAATAAAAATATAAATTTCAAATATATTTCAATTGCAAATAAAATTACTTACACAGATCTCTCCAATGATGAACTGGATAACGAGGATGGCAGCTCTACAGAATTCTTATCGGCAACAAATTATCAATTTCCCAATGTAAATGCAGGCAGTATTAGTATTTCACCGTTTAAGACACAGCGACAACGTTCATTGACACCCGATCGCAATGATTCGCACAGTTCGTCAAGCAGTTTACGTAAGCAACGTTCTCTGACGCCCGAGTCGCGTTCATTGACACCCGAAGAGAGACGTAAAAAGGGTTCGCAGGTCTCATTGATGAGTTCACGACAGAATTCGAGCTCGCGTAGCAATACATTGGAGCGACGGCAACGTCATGAGGATAAGACACCGCCAACTATATCACGCAGCTCCTCAAGTTCAAGTTACAGTGGCGGTGAATCTCATGAGCCACTTAACGGCAGCCCGAATACAAGTGGAACTGCTGTGGGCATTGGAGCATCGGGTTCAGGCAGTTATCGACGTGCCGTTGGACGCAGTGCAGCCAAACAGGCAGAGCAAGAACATTTAATCAGACGTTCCAGGTCATTGCAACTAACGGAACGTTCACCAAATCGCGGACACAAGTCAGTTGTCTGTGTGGGCGGCGCCTCACCTCAGCAGCAACAACAACAACAACAGTCGCTGTCAACAACTGTACATTATCAGCCATCAAATGTGGCAGTGTTTCCCAGCTCATTGCGTGCTAGCAGCAAAATGTTGCCAAGTTCTAATGGATCCGGTGGCAGCTCAACGCGCCTGCGTCAAAGCGATGTGGATAAGGCATGCTCCTTTGACTTTGACTACAACAACTACAATCGCGTCGGCGGTGGCAACAATCCAACACGTTCTGCACAACATACCAGCGGCAGTGGTGCCGATAGTGGCAGCAATCAGAATTTACGTCTGGATTTTGACAAGAGTCGCTCGTTCGACGACGATTATCGCGAGGCATTGCTCAATAATAACAGCAGCACTGTTGCCTCTAGTGTACGTTTTCTGCAACCTGGTGGCGAAACTGTTGGCGTCTCTCCTTCCTCATCTTCTCGCCTGCGACAATCGAATTCGCCAGTTGGTGCTACCGGTGGCAGTCATGAGCGCAATACCACACGCTCACCGCAATCATCAGGCTCATCATCCAATAATCTTCACCTGCCATCACGACGCACTAACAGTCCACAGAGTCAGAATCCAAGCTATGGCACACGATTGTGTGACCACGAATTAACCTATGACATGTTACGCAAGTCACCGATAATGAACTTTCGACGTGGCGATAGTGACTATGAGTTGCCATTGCAGCTACGAAATCGTGAGACTATTAACTCTGGTGGCAATTCCGAGTTAAATTTTATGAGTAATGAAACAAGAATTTATGAACATCCAACGACAGTAATGAAACCACAACGTTCCAATTCACGCGATGATCATTTATATCGACAAGCAGCACAACAGCAGCCGCGCAGCAGCAGGTATTAAAACGGCTGACATCGATAATACATAGCACTTACAGTCATGATAACAATAATGATAATTGTTAACTGCTAACTGCTAACTGTTTCTCTAACACTCTGTAAAATTTCAAACGCACCAAGATCTGTTCAAAAAATTGCAGCAGATCGTCTCTGTTTAACCTCTATTAACTTATTGAAATTCTAAAGCTAAACTAAGGCAACTTAACCCGACCAGAGCAAGCTCCCATGGGTATATATATATAAATCCTATGCTTCAAATGTGTTTTGTATAAAAAGACTGCTTACTGCACACTCGACCAAAAGTGGCAATTAAAACAAAAAAAACAAAAAAAAAAAAAAACTTAAAATCTTAAAAACTTATTGATATTCATAACTTATGCTAACAAAAAAACTAACAAGAAAAAAAAAAACAAAACAAAACTAAAATTAATGGAAACTAAGGATAACTAATCAATTATTTATGGTAGTGAGCGCACACATAAAATTTTTAGTGGAACTTTCAACAAATAAGAACTAACGGTATATTCTGGTAACAAAACTCGCTATGCGAATACTCTCTCTCCCCACTCACCTCTCCTCTCCTCCCGCAACCAACCCGTCGACAGTGTCATCAATTTTCTCTTGTGCTTTTTGCAGTCCCATAGAACCACAAACGGCTGCCAACAAAAAATGTCGAAAAAGTCTTAACTCAACATCTTCTGATTATTGGCCCCGTTGCGATGCTTGCAGTGGTGGCAACAGTAATAATTTGCAACATTCGGCATCTATAGCAGGCTTTCAGCCAACGGCAGCGACAACGGCTACAACTGCATTTCACGCAATCCGTCGTCAAAATTCATTGCCCGCTGTTATACAACAGTTGCAAGAGATGCCTGCAACTCCTCCACATGTGTCCACAGTGGCAGTAAATGTGAATGTCATTAAATTGGATATGCGCGAGGGAACAACAGCAACAGTTCCTAGTGCCACTGTTGCCCCTGCTGCTTCTGCTGCCACAACACAGTGGACATTACTCTGTAGCGGTGGCCTTGCAACTAGCAACCAAATGGAACGTCGCCAACCAACTGCCGTTATACGACCCCGGGTCATACCATTGGCAGCCAGTTCCTTGATACTTCTAGGTGATTGCGATCTAGTTGCACGTGCAACAGCAACAACTACAACTACAGCAACAGCTACAGCAGCAGCTACAGTTACTGCCAAGGCCAATATTGAAACGGAAATTTGCCCAAGGTGAGTGCGAAAAGCTGATAACAGTGGCATATGAAAGGATATATCCATAAACAGCTCTACATATATATATATATATATATATATATATAAATTTTTTTTATATATGCTTTGACAGCGCAAAACCTGAACTGAAAATAGCGCAAGCGAATACAAATCGACAGGGCCAACAGCCGGCGGCTGTAACTGGCAATAAACGGGACAAACTTGTCTCCGCCATATTGACACAGGACACAAACACTGGCAATGGCAATGACGGCAACCGGAAGCGGCAACGCAGCAATTCGTTGCCCGCCAGAAGCCCAACAACAACAGTAATAACAGCAGCAGCAACAGTAGCAACAGCAGCAACAGCAACAGCAGCAACAACAACAACAACAACTCAGCAGCTGCTAACGAGCCAAACTGTTTCAGGGTAAGTCTCATATTCCATATACAACACACACACACATACACAGACACACTATACAATAGCCAAACACTATATAAGACAATATTATCCTACTCGAGGGTTGTGTCTTTAAGTTAAGCTCTTAAAAAAAAAAAAATCCTTTTAAAAAAAAAACAAAACTTTCTCTCTTTACTTTTCTTTCCGTTTTCTACTCGACTGACTTTAAATCATATGCATAAAAGTGACAAACGAGGCAAACGAAAAACTTTGCCATGCATTGCATTATATATATGTATATGTCTGCTGTATTTATATATATATTATATACTATTATATATACTACTATATAAGATATATGTCATTAAAATGTTGGCCTCCAGGTCAGGCTTAAAGTGTCGCAATGTTATTAAAAAATTTATGAAACAATGTGCTCCTAAAAGACGGCAACGTTTTTTTCTTGCTGCTGCTGCTCAGCTGCTTCTTCTCCAACTTCGCTTTTTCAATGCATTCCGTTTTTTTTCTTCTGTTTTTTTTGTTGTGTGTGTGTGTCCGCGCAGCTGTCTCATGGACTTAAAGGCTATACGTCAATATATGTAACGGTATTTGAAAGCTGCTGCTGTTAGTGTTACTGTTACACTTGCAGCATCCCCTCTTTTACCCTTGTCAAAAGGTATTGAGGCATTTAAAATGACTGTCACTTAATCGTTAGCCACCCGTGGAGTATTGTTATATTATGTTGACTTGGAGGTAGAGCAACATTAGAAGATGCTGTAGATATTCTATGGTCTCTCAGCTGGCGGTCGACATTAGTGTCAGCGTACTTTGACATATAATCAATATAATATACATTGAATTCGTATTTTTTTTCTTTTTTTTTTACGATTTTTCGTGCACACTTGACCCAACGATAGCCTTGTATAGGCCCCGCATAAGACAAATTTGTAGGAGAAGAAAATGTCCGTTGACATAAGACGTTAATATAAAGCATAGATAGCTAAGATACAGGGCAAAGGTCAGTTAATAGCGCCTCATGCTCAGCCTCTTAGACTTTGTGTCGAGTTCACTGACCCAGTCAGCTCTACTCTGCACACTGCACTTTAAAAAAAGACATTTCGTTTCAAATGAAAGATATACTTGTATATATACCTGAAGGCATTTCCCCCATTATTTCTCTATACATTTTTTTTTTTTTTTTGTTCTCCAGCCCTAACTCAAAGAGACAGCAGCCATAAATAAATTATGAGCCTCTTTGTTCTTACGTCAGTAGTAAAAACGACAAAAAAAAAACAAACAGAAAAACAAAATGAGACGAGAATAAAATGGAATACGTGTTGTGCTTAGCTTTTATCTGGACAAATCATTCAGTGGGTCAAGTCAGTATTCAGAAAAAAACAAAAAAAAAAAACATTTAAATTACGGAAATCAAGTAAATCAACAAAGTACTTAAATTCAGCTAACGCATCAATTTAAAAGCATAAATCATGATAAAAATGAAATTCCACAATAACAAAAGTTGATGGAAGTACAACAGAGAGAGTGAGTAAGAGAAGTAAATTTTACTACCGCCGCCTTATGTTTTATTTAACGTTCAAGAGCCACCCACTGTGTCGCCTCCTACCTTACACAATAAGCCCATTGTTTTCGAACTGCCCTTGCACAAGCAAACATAAATTCGTAGCATACTTTTATGCTGCGACCAAAATGCAACCGACTGTAGCTTCATATAAAACTGCGCATGTCCAACGCATACCATAAAACAGCAACAGTCTCCATATACACATATATATATATATACAGACATATATAAAGTTTATATCTCTTTATTTATATGTATATTATGCTTGCCCGTTGCAATCTTTTGCTCGGCATACAATAAGATTTTGAATTTAATAACTGCCGGTTTGTTTTTATTGTTTCGTTTTCTCGATAACTCTTACTAGCGCCACTTGCTCGATAACATTAACATGGACTGTAAAAGTAAGCTTAACAGATCCATTTTGAGTTTAGCAGTGCCATTATGAGTATGAAATATCGTACAGCGATAAGTCACAATTAACATTTGTTGTTGTTTTGTCAACGAAGAACAAGCGACGCGTCGGTTTGCGCGTGAATTAAAAATAAAAAAGTCAATTTAAAAAAAAAAAGAAAGAAGAAAGAAAAAAAACTGTGCCTATATAATTAGATCCTTTGTGAATTAACTTCAATTAAAACAAGTTCAATATAACGTTATATATACTAAAAGTAGAGCATATCTATATATATATGTATGCAATAAGTACCTTTATTCTTGGAATCTGTGTCAATTAATCATATTCAAATCAAGTGCAGTTCTCGCCGGTGCCCAGTACCATACACAGCTGTGTGTGTGTGTGTATGTGTGTCTGTAGCTGGCGTTTGTGTGTATGTATGTGTTTGAGTGTTGCGGTTGTTTAAGTTTATTTCGCGGCATTTTGCCAAAAATACAAAAGTACAGATGTATGTTATAAACAAAGTGAGAAAAACGCAATTAAATGAAATTCACAATACATTAAACGAAAATCAATAATAAGCATAAGAATAAAAAAAAAAATATAGCAAGCAACAATACATTATAAAAAATAAAAAAAAAAAAATCGCGAAAAAACCTGAAAATGTCTACAACAACAATAAGTGTGCCGCAATCAACGGCAGCCGCGGCAGCAGCCGACGAATTCCACGTCGTGTGCATTTTGGGCGTGAAGGATAAGGATAACACGACGACGGCGACGTCAACGACGACGACGACTATGATGACGATGAGTACCGATGCTCCAGTCGTGGGCGGCGGTGGCACAGATAGTGGGCGTGCTTCGGCAAATGAATTTGATAGTGTAACAAACGAGGATGCTGCTGCTGCTGCTGCTGCTTCTGTTGATGCTGCTGTTGCTGTTGTTACTGCTGCTGCTGCTGCTACTTCTGCCTCTGCTGACGCAGTGCAATTAAGGCAAACAGAGGCAACAGCGACGCCTACACGCAGTTCCGGTACCAAAGAAATTGTTTCACAGACCAAATGGTATTTAAATCCCAATGAAGAAAATATAACAACAATGCAAACAACAACAACATTGTGTGCAAACACAAATGTAACATTAACAATGACTGCGGTAACAACACCAACAACAAATGAAAATGCGCCAGCTGCAACAGTAATAACAACTGCTGTGCCAACTGAACAGATGTAAGTTAAACTTTTAGCACATACATATGGCATAAAGCTAGAAAGAAAGCTTTTTGATTAGATAATAATGAAACTAGGACTTAGAGAAAGAACTACTCATAGAATACAAAACATATTTTGTATTCGCAAAAGTTGAAAGTTGAACCCTTATCATTAACATTTATCTTTTATTTTTTTTATTTTTCTTATTGCGTTTGTGTCTGTGTCACTTTTCGCACAGCTGCACCTGTCATTCACATTTCATCTTGCTCTTGTTCTTGCTCTCCTTCTCTCTCTCTCTCTCTCTCATACGCTCATACATACTCACTTTAACTTCACCACACTTCACCACAAATGTTACCAATTTTACACACCATTGATAATTTGCCCTTTTCCCCCTACCTCATTCACTCCTCCTTCATATCATCATGTGCGCTGTGTCCACTGCGTTTGATCTTTTTTTGTTGTTGTTGTTGTTCTTGTTCTTGTTGTTGCTGTTGTCCCTTCTGTCAATTTTCCTTTGTTCTTTCATTTGTGCTGCGAGCCATGCATAAACTTTTGACTTTCGATTTGAACTGTCTTCCTCATGCTCTGCCGTTGTCGTTCTGTTTGCTGCTCGTTTCCTGCTTCTCCTTCTTCTACTGTTGCTGCTATTATGTCCTTTTTTTTTTTTTGTTTTGTTTGTTTATCGATTTAATCGACCGTGAATAATTACGCGTTGACTTCGCGTGACCTCAACAGGTTTTGCTTCTCATATTAGATGTCCTTCGACGAATGAGGGCGGAGTAGCACGCGCCCATATTTGCTGCCTCCATCCTCTCTCTCTCTCTCTCTGTGTCTCTCTGAGTATTTATTACTGTCAATTTTTTTTCATTGTTTTTCTTTCTTTTTTTGTTGTTGTTGTTGTTGTTGTCATTTTAGACGAGACATTGATTTGTTGCCCATCCAAGCAAAAGCAAACAATATAAGTATCTCTTGCTGCCCTTGCTCATCTTCAACATCTCTGCTCTCGTACTCCTCCTCCTCCTTCTCTTTCTCTTTCTCCTCCTACACTTGTCAACTTCAGGCCATGTCGTAAATCAGTTCACATTTTTCGTATGTGAGTTTTATTAAAATCTTCTCATTTATTTTATTCGCTTCAGTTAAAGCTGAAGATGCGAATTCTTCTTCCAATACCACTGCAAGATATCCTCCCCAAGTTTTTATAGTATGCTGCTGCTTGCTGCGTGTTGTTTTTATTTTACTTATTTCTTTATATATTTTTAGATATGCATGCGACATTTTTTTTTGCCCTGTTTTATTTTTGTCATTTCGAGCGTCGACGACATTTGAAATGTCGCATATGAATGTTGAAGATTTATGCTTTTGGCGTCAGCTGCGATAAATACTTTCAACCTGAAGCAATTCTAAAGTCAATATAATAAAAACTATCGCATAAAAATTAATTTTTTTTTTAAAGAAAATTTCGATAAAAAAAAAAAATGCGTAGCTTTTTATGCCGTTAGTTTTTCTACATTTAAAATGATAATTTTTTGCTTTTTTATAACAAAATAAATTAACTGTAGTTATATTTTTTCTTTCTCATTGTCTGCTAAGAGCGGCAGCAAGTTTTGATGAAATTGTTTGCCATTTATGTCCAACAGTTTGTCAATCGTAAATCAATAGCAAGTTGCAAGTGACAGCAGCAAGTTACTGTTACTGTTGATGGTGGCATACAACAGACGCAGACGTAACCAGCATCTTGTCGCGACTTCTGTTCCAGTAGCTTAACTTGCTTTTCTTTCTTTCTTTCCATCTCTATCTCGCTCCCACTCTCAGTCTCAGTGAGTTTACTTAGTTTGGTAGTCGAAGACTTAATTAGTTGCAGGCGTTGTCGCTAGTAGCAAAAACTTTTACTTTCAGTCAGTGACAACAACAAAAAAACAAAAACTTATGCAATGTCGTAGGACATAAATGGCGCATTCCTACATATATTACATAGTATTGACAGTTATATATAATACTTGAGGAATATATATTGCATAAGTCTTAACGCAGCAAGTAAATATTAAAATGTATTATGAAATTTTTTATTTGTAAATAATTTTATAAAAATTTATTTAATGTGTTTTTCATGATGACAATCGATAGTATTATCAATTGGCAATTTCACAATTCTAGCTGAAAAAATACAAAATATTAAATCAGATAAATGATAAAAACACGTTACTCAAAGCTTAATCAGGCCAGTTGACAATAAATATATTTCTCTTCTTCATTTTTCAATTATACGGAATGTTTAACTTTATGACCCGCTTTACTCATATTCAAGCGTAATGCTCAATAACAACAGCAACAGCAGCAGCAACACCAACAACATGAAGGAATGCAGTAACAATCACTGCATATGACGACGTCGCGAACGCAAACGCCGACGCCGACGCTGACGACACCTTCGATGTGTGGCCCTTGGTTGACTTATCAGTTTTCGATTTTATACAGAGAAATATTTGTGTTTGTCGTCAGGCTACGTGACTTGCTAGTTTACAGTTTTACGTTTTGTTTGTATCTTTCAGATACATATATATATATATATATTTAGCCAAACAGCAAGCATGCACACCAGAAAGAGTAAAACAGAGTGAAAGAGAGAGAGAGAAAATGCAGTGACAAATCAACAAAAAAACCGACAACAAATATGATATTGTGCTGTGTCGCTTACGAAATTTCTTAACGTTTCTCTTATCATACATGAATTTCTAATTGCTTTTTGGCGCTCACACTCTATGCGCATGATAAGGGCGCGTCTTATTCTAGTTTCATGAAAAAGGGTTTCTGCTATCTCTCTTGCTCTTGCTCTCTTATTTTATCCATGCTGCATAGCATTGTCACTTTCTTTGCAAATATTTCACAGACAACATGACAAAGTGAATAATTTGATTTAATCACATTTTCCTGCCTTGTCTTTGTATTTTTCTTTTGCATTGCTACGCTATGCTGTGCTGTTACCACTAATCAGTGTTTCCTGTGTGTTATATGTAAGCTTGACTTAGAGACGACTGATCTTTCAAATCACATTGTATACTAGATTTAATGCGTGTTGTGTGTGTGTGTCATCTATAATTTTCTTGTTACCTTCAATGATATTATATGGCGTGTTTGTTACCACATGTAATCAGCTGTGTAATCAACTTGATGGAAACCTGTCTTTTATCTCTTTCTCTCTCTCTCTCTCACACACACTCTTTAGCCACTTGCCTTCAGTGTCTATTGCAGACTTTCTGACTTGCTGTTTAAATTGTTAATTGCAGTTATTGCATTTATTGCTAAATTAGCTGATACACCAAGTTTTTTTCTATATAACACAACAAGCTGCAGCAGCAGCAACAGCTCCTCATATTATACACTATAAATAGTAAGAATTGCTGCTGCTGCTGATCTCATAAATTTTCGAAATATTCTACTACTCATTTTACAGCGCATTTGTTAGTCGTGCATGCCACAGCATGCCACAGCATTGCACAATTTCAATAGTTTAATGTCTTTGTTGCAGCTTGTTTTTTTTTTGTTTTCGTTCCAGTCTACAAGCTGCATGCCTCATTGATTTGAGAATGTGTCTGTTTTTTTTTTTTCTTCTTTTCTTTTTCTTCTTTTCTTGGCACTTAAATCGATTTTATTTTTATTTTCATTTTTTATTTTTTTTTCATTCATAATTTTTTTGCTTTCTTTGCTTTTGCTACAGATTTATAATTTATTATAATCACCTGAAAGATAAAAAAAAAAATGAAAATAAAATAAAATTGTAGAGAAACTGTGTCATATATATAGATAGATATAGACTCAATATTACAGTAGTAGTAAATAGTGAAAAGCAAAAGGTTAAAAACAGTTGTAAAACTTTTATTGTATAAAGAAAAAGAAAAAAAAAAAAACGATTTTTGATTTGAATTAAACATTGTTTCCGGACATCGAGCGCATAAGGGGAAAGTTATTCACATCTGTTGGCCACACGTTGCAGTTGAAAACAAATCAAATGCAGTTGCAGTTCTCCAAAATATAAAAAAATATAAAAAAAAAATATAAAAACAACAAGTTTAAAGTTCAGTAAAAGTTTTCTTCATCACTTTTGCTGCCTAAATAAGAAATGAGCAAAGAAATAATAAAATTTTTTTTTTTTGTTTTTTTCTCTTCTGTTTTTTTTTGGTTGGCACTTGAAAAGAAACTTGTCACAATTGAGAAATTTTTTGTAAGTGCAATGAAAGAAAAATTGTTCTTAAAACTTAAAACTCTCTGAAGAAGCTTTAAACTGACAGCTGCCAGAATTTGAGTCTGAGCAGTGTTGGGAGGGAGGGGGAGGTGGCAGTCATGAGTTCGACTGTTGCATGTTGCATGATGTTGCGGAGGAGCTGCAATACTTTGACAACTTGATGCATTTCTAATGAGTTTTTGTCATTTTGGATTATGCTGCTCAACAAAGCAAAGAAATTGGGTTAATGGAGAAATAAGAGAACACACACAAAGTGAAAGAGAGCAGAGAAAAGGGAAAGAGAAAGAGAGATTGATAGTGACTGCTAAAGAATGTGACGTAAGCTACAGTTGAGAGTTAATTAAGCTACCTGCGACAGGTAGATATGTCATTAATCTAAGGCAGAACTCACAAAACTCACAGAACTCACAAGTACGCGTTGACAATGTTTAACTCATTATAACTTTATGTCATCCCAGCAAGAACAACAGCAACTGATGATCATCATTTCAAAACCCAACTCGTACTCGAAAATCATCAATTTCAGTCAGAGCAAAACAAGCAACAGACAAAAAACAAACAAAAACAAGAAACAAAAAAAAAACTTAAATGCGAAAGTTTTTTTTTTTTGTGTTTTTAGCCGTAATTAGTTTTTGTTTTTTTGTGCCACAAAAATGGAATTTCGTTTTTCAGCCAAAATTAAACGGAAATGAAAATTTAACAAACACAAAAAAAAAAACAACTGAAAACTTTGCAAACTTTATAATGCTTAGAAAAAGATAAATTAAATTGCCGAAAAAAAAAAATAAAACTAAAAGCTAAACAAAAGACATTGTCTAGACAAATGCTTAAGTTTCTGTATTTAATATAATCTAGTATTTCATTATTATTATTATTATTATTAATATTATTTTTAATGTGGAATTTCTTAAAGCAAATTAATTTCATAAACAAATATGTAAAAAATTTTCATTTTTTTAATAGCTTAATCAGCATTTTTTTTTCTCTCTCTCTGTTTATTTTGCTGCCTCATTGAAATTGTGGCATGCAACTGGTTTTCTATAATTTTTTTTTTTTTCAATTTCGTTCAGATCAATTTATATGGCGAGTCGCATTTCTTGTTTATTCTTTTAACTTCAGTTTAGTTTCAGTTTTATCTGCTGCTGCTTCTACTTCTACTTCTGCTGCTGTTGCTACTTCGACATCTTTCAACTGCAATTTGATGCTTTAAGTGTCTCATTTTACGATTTTTGATTGACTTGTGGGACTTGATTGTCTTCTGCTTCTCTCTCTCTCTCTCTCACACACACAGGCACTCTTTATGTCTTTCTCACGTGTTTTGCATTTGCTGGAAATCCATTAAGACATGATTAACAAGTTTTTGAAATTCTTTGATAAAAATCATCTGCTGTGTGTTGTTTTGTGGCTATTAAGTAATTAAGTTAAGTTTCATCGTCTCATTTCAAATTTAAATTCCATTATTACTCGATCGATTTTTAGCTTTAATAATAACATAAAACAGAAGTCAAATCAATGAAAAAAGCAAAGACAAAAACACCGAAAACAGAAAACAAAACGAAACGAAACTATTTAAAGATCATACAGCGCAGCGTTTAGCTAGCTTTATATTTCTCTCTCTCTCTCTCTTGCTAGCTCTTTTCTCTCTCTCTTTCGCTCACGCACACTCGCTTTGACTAATCAGCATTTTTTTTTTCTTTACGACTAATTTACAATGTTCGAACATCAGTTTTTTTTTTGCCGTTGAATACTTTCGCTTTCGGCGTCAACATTGACATCGACGCGACTGCAGTTTATGTTTTATGCATATAAAATATTTTTTTTCTCTCTCTCTGCTTTTTCTTCCTCAATTTCGTATTATTTTTATCGTATGAAACTATACGTTTAATGAGCGGGGGAAAATGTCTTTTGCGTAGTGTCAAAAGTTCCGGTTGAAATTTTTCAAAAGTTCCTTTGTCTTCCTCAAACCAATGTCAAAGAATAAAACTCACGCGATTTTATGTTTAACACACAGATAGACAACTTTTTCATGTATATGTCACGTGTTGCTTTAACTTTTGAAAATGCAGTGTAATGTTTAGACATCTGTACAGACATGCCAGATGTACACACTGATTTTTTTAGTCGACTGTCTGCATTTTATGTATCAGTCTGTCTGTCTGTCTGTATCTGATCAATCTAAAATTGTATCAGCAACTGAAAATCTCAGCGAGTGTGTGTGTAGCGAAGGCAAAGAGAATGCAAGAGACAGGCGTGTGAGTTATCTGCCCTTCGAAAAATAAAACTTCTCTATAAACAAATCAGCTGCAGTTCTTCAAGGAAAACAAAAGACAGTGAAGAAGCAGCAGCAGCAACAGCAGCAGCAGCAGTAGTAGTAGCAGCAGTAGTAAAAAAAACATGTTGCTCAACAGCAACACACGCAGAAGAAGAAGGAAGAAGAAGAAGAAAAAAAAAATTACTGTAACTGTTGCTCGTCATTTCGATAGAGAAGAGTTTATTTATCATGCACATGCATAGTGAGACACGCCTCATTTCTCTAAATTTTTTTTTTTTTGTTTGTTATCTACAAATTTTGTATCTGTTTAAAGAAGAGAAGTTGATGTTGTAATATAAATCTAGGTGAGAGAGAGAGAGAGAGGGGCAGAGGAGCAAGCATGAGGGGGGGGATGGGAATAAGTAGGAGGCACGTACAGTGGCAGGCGGACAGTTTCGTACGCATGCGTAATATATTATACAAAAAAATTGAAAAAAAAAAAAAGTAAACTTGTCGACTTGCTGTTGCTGCCTGCTGTCTTCTCCTCCCACTGCTGCTCGACAACGCAAGACAGTTCATTACTCTTCACCATGTATGTGTATGTCTGTATGTGTGTATGTATTTCGTAAGCCAACTTTGTCTATTTTGTAACCATTTTTGTTTATATTAATGTATGAGCATGTGTGTGTAAAACAGGTGAACGCACTAAGAATATATGTATATATATGAAACTAAAACGTAAATGTGAACTATGCCATTTACTATATGAAATATATACTATCATTTCCTAGCTACTATATAGTTCATATATATATATATACACTACTTACTATATTAACAATTTCCTTATCTCATTACGCCTGTTACATAAACAAGCTCACAACACGACGCGCTTGACCTTAACATTCGCAATCAGCTTCAGCTTAGACCCAACAGTCAAAGCTAAAGGCACAAGCATAAGTAAGAGAGAGAGAGAGAGAAAGAAGCAAAAGCAAAAGCAGCTGTGGCTCTGACTCTGTTTCTGACTCTGAGACTGAGACTGAGGCAGAATGTTGAGCTTGATTTTCCCTTGGTAATTAAATGAATATACAATGTGCTGCATAGTATGGTCAAACCTCACTCCATCTATCAACCTCCCTTTGCTTATCTCTTAGTAAATGTCAATCAAATTCCCCAGCCGAGACGAAGATAGACCCCAAAAAAAAAAATAATAATAAATAAAAATAAACTAAATTCTCTTTCAAGCTTTTTTTTTTCGGGTGGCACAAGTTTTTTACTTTAATTAAAACTTTAATTAATTTAATGCATGCTTTAACTTCTTCTTCTTTTTTTTTATAGTAACATATATGATAATGTCGAGGTTTTATTTTTATAGCTTTTCTATTGCATAATTTATGAAGTGCGAAAGAAAAGAAAACAGAAAGAAAAAAAATATTGTAAGACGATTTCTATAACATAGTATATGAGTATATGAGTACTTTGTGAACTCATAAATGTGCCATATGAATGATTATGAGTGTTGTATGTGTTTGTATATGAGTTTCTATTTGAGTTACAGTTTAAATTTAGAGTGTTAAGCATTGAGTAATGCATTAAAAATGTGTTAATTATATGACGTAATTATTACTTCCATATGCTTGCTTAAATTACTTTAATGCAATTCAATATTGATCCATGCCATGACTGATATTTAGGACTGTATGAATGCAAACATTCATTGCATGCACTGCATGAACAGCAAATACTCACTCGCTCATACACAAAATTCACAATTGCAGACTTCCCGGATTAGTCATGCAGACTTTTTAATAGGCCAGATTTTTTAGAGCTGATTGAAATATTATATACAAATGTTAATCAGCAAGCAACAACAAAAAAAAAAAATATGTTTGACGCAACTGATATTTTTCATTCAATTAAATGAATGAAAAATTTTTGTCAACGTGCGTGTTCAAAATTTTCAATAAATTTTATTGAATATATAATTATAGAAATTTAATTTTATTATACAAATTTTTTGAAAATAAATTTTCTACACAATTTCTGTTTCATTTAAGATAAAATAAAATAAAAAAAACCCAAAAAAAATAAGTAAAACTTTTTTTTAAAGAATATTCTACAAAATTTTTTAATAAATTTTATTAAATATACAATTATAGAAATTTAAATTATTATAAAGATTTCTTGAAAATAAATTTTTTACACAATTTCTGTTTCGTTTTTTAGATAAAATAAAATATAAAAAAAAACACAAAAAAATAAGTAAAACTATTTGTAAAGAATATTCTACAAATTTTTTTAATAAATTTTATTGAATATATAATTATAGAAATTTAAATTATTATACAAATTTCTTGAAAATAAATTTTTTACACAATTTATGTTTCATTTAAGATAAAATAAAAAAAAAAAACCCAAAAAAATATAAGTACAACTCTTACTAAAGAATATTCTACAAAATTTTTTTTACGTACAAAAAAAAAAAAAAAACCCACCGGAAACTAATTTCTCATACATTTTACTTAGTTTTAAAGAGTTACAAACAAAAATAAAGAAACCCGCGTAGCTTTATAGCTTATGTCATAGCATAAGTACATACTATATCATTATCAAATATTTTTTACGCACGCATATATATATACGATATACGTAGTTAAAGCTTTAAAATTTTTGTATGCATGATAAGAAGTTTTATTTTTTTTTTGGCTGATATAAAAACAAAAAAAATAAAGGAAACTGATAAATAGCATAAGAAACAAAAAAAAAAAAATTTGTCAAATGGAATTTGAACCGAGACGTACAAAATATTTTTTTTTGATTTAGTCATCATCATCCATTAGTGTCAGTTGGCGCACTTGACTAAAGTTAATATCCTGCACTTGCGTATGCGTGTGTGTGTGTGTGTGTCCTGCTGTGTTGCTTACTGCTCTTGTTGTTGTTGTTGTTGTTATTGTTGTTGTCTTGCAGTCGGCGAGTTCAACACACTCATCAGTTTTTCATAATTTCTGTTTTTTTGTCTTACTGTTGGTTAAGATTTCCCGGAACACACACTGAGTGCGGTGCATTTAATTACAATTGTAGTAAAATAAATGAGAGAAAGACAGAGAGAAAGAGAGAGAGTGAGCGAGAGATAGTGTATGAGTGAAAAGGCAGCAGTGTGGAAGTAAAGTAAAAGAGTAGTGAAAGAAACAAGAGAAAACTATGCCAGTTTCATGGTCTAAGCAATTTCTTTGTCTTTTGTTTTTGGCTTTCGGCTGTCTTTCGTTTCGTTTCGTCTCGTCTCATGTATAGTGCGTTTATTTTTTTTTTTCTTGCCACTGCTCCAACCCTCTGCATTGCCACTCTTCCGTAATGTGAGGCGACCCTCTTCTTTTGTTCGTCTTACATGTTTTTTT
The DNA here is from genome assembly GCA_037044475.1 of Zaprionus obscuricornis. Lineage (NCBI taxonomy): Eukaryota > Metazoa > Arthropoda > Insecta > Diptera > Drosophilidae > Zaprionus > Zaprionus obscuricornis. The sequence goes on along the minus strand of JBAMBR010005500.1, from coordinate 5,997 downwards.
TCTTCTGCTGCACTCGCATTTAATTAATTATGAATTCGTAAAGTGCCGCCTACATTGCCGGCACGACGATGCACCCCCACACCACCCGTTCTCCTCTCTCTCTCTCTCTCTCTCGTGTCTATTGTATCTACCTTAATTTAAATGATTATGCATTCAAAATACGTTACCCAAAAACTCTACTCATCATCATCAGCTGAGCAGCAAAAGCAGCAGCAAAACATGATCATCAACATTATCATCATCGCCGCTTGTCGTCATTGTGTGGCATGTTCTAAAGCTTTGGCAACGGATACTCAATGTGTTGCCCCTGATGGCGCCTGTGGGCGTACTTGGCCGCTTTGGTGTTACCGACAAACGACAAGTTAGCAACAACAACAACAACAACAACAGCAAGCAACAGCAAGCAGCAGCAGCAGATACGACAGTGGATCTTTGATGTTATTTATAGTTGGAATCGCATCATTCTTGTTACATGCTGCAATTGACGTTGCAACTGCGGTGGCAAAGCGGCAACAGCAACAGCAATGGCAACGGCAACGGCAGCTGCAGTAAACATGTGGGCGCAAAGTAGGCACAACCGCACACACATACAGCAACAACAACAACTAGAATCAGATGCAGATACGACAGCAATCCCCCAAACTGAGTAGCTGCTGTCACACACACACACACACATGCACACATATACATATATGCACTTACACTGACATATTCATTTGCACTGCTCAATTCATTCATTAAATTCGCTTTATTTCAACATGTGGCACAATGGCGCATTCAAGTTGCATGCCTCACCCATCGCATCGCATCGCACATATCTCTAACTGCAAATGCAACTGCAACTCCTACATTGTCGTCATCGTCGTCGTCGTCCTTCAGCCTGGTACTGGTAGAATATGCATTCAGCATACACTCATTGCTTGCTTGCTGGCTTGCATATCTCTGTATGAATGAATGAATGAATACATATTCGTCGTTTGCATATGCATGAATATTTGCATTCATAACTCATTTAGCATGATTCTTCTGATAATGCCAAAGTCCCTCTTCACTTCTCCAATCCTCAATCCCCATGCACCCCACACTTCTAGTACAAGCTCTACTCATTGCACGCTTTTGCATAATTTCGCTCGTCAAGCGTTGTGTGTGTGTGTATATATTCTGCATTTACTCTTTGTCTCTGCTAGCGGTTCTGTCTTTCTCTTTTCATTACTTTCGTCTCTGTTGCTGTTGCTCTTTCACTACGTCATCTCTTCCTGCCTTTCAATTAATCAATGCCAATTAGGTTTTTACATGTGGTAGTCCGAGACCGTTACATGCCCAGTCCAAAGGTTTACTCTGAGTTCACTGTTTATCCCGGCTGTGGAAAATATGAAAAACATTTCTGTGTATTGCGCCCCCCACGGGAACTGACTGACTGACGAATGGAAAATGTCTGTCAAATGTCAATTAGTGTCCCTTAAATGGTTTGAAAATCTTTCTCCTGCTCCGCCTTCACATATTGTGACAAACATATGTAGAACAGTGCCAAGTAAATCGCATTAATATTTAAATTTGCAACGCTCAGAATTTTTGTTGCTGAGCAGAGCTTGAATATTTTGCTTTAATTTGTAAAAAAAAATATATATATATATATATTTCCTGTTATTTGTACTAAATTATCATATAGCTAAACGTCGTATTCTATGATTAGTTTACTTTAATTTTTTTTTTACTAGTTTTCGTGCTATAAGCAAAAAAATATTTCAACTTAAACGTTGCTTGCAATCAACAATTTTTTATTTATTTACTTTACGTTTTCAATTTTACAATAATTTATTATTATTCTATATTTATATATATTTTTCTCTCGCTCAGTTGCTCTGTAGTCATGCTGTCTATCAATTATTTTGTTTTACTTTTTCTTCGACTTGAAACTTTTTTGTTTCCTCATCAATTTTCTGTAGACAAAAAATTCTCTATTGCGCATTTTGCAATTTTTCCACTGTTTTTTATTTTTTGTATTTTGCACTGATAATTTAAATTTAATGCAAAACGTGCAGTTTGTCTACGTAGTAGTAGTAGAAAAACAAAAAAACATTTACAATATCAATTAAAAGAGTTGCAAGAGTTGTAAAATATATGGCACACTTTGTCATAGTAAGTAAATGACGCATGCCACGTGTTTATTTCTTTCCTTTCACACGTAATATTGTTAAATGTTTCAAAGGAAAAAAAAAAAAAACAAATGAATGAATATAGACATAGACATAATCCCGTTAGTTTCTTGTTGAAAAGAGCTCTGTGCAGTCGTCTAGAACAAGGTCATTCCATATCAATGCGCAGATCTGCGTGTGAAGATTTCCAAGACGATTTGCTCTAATGAATGTGAAGCTTTTGCTTGTCTAGTTTTTTTTATATGTTGATCTTATATATATATATATATATATAGACAATTAGTGTTAGCATTAGATCTTTAACTAAGCTAACTAATCATGCTATTAAGTCTTTTAGTTAGACTGATAGATTTGTTAATTGCCTGCTATTATATATAAATCTCTATATAAATTGTATCTGTCATTGTTTATCCCATCAAATTTATCGCTACGCTCAATTTTCAGTTTACTAAACATTAATTTTACACCCGAAACGAAAAACACTTTTCCTTCCATTTCTAATTCTTTTTTTTTTTTTCTCTCATCCTGCTAATCAGTTGGCAAATTGTATGCGTTATCCTGGGGTTTTCAACTAGCCAACACTATGTAGGGATTTGGCTTACTGCATAAGGATTAAGTGATTTTAGTTACGCTCTGCATGCTTTTCTATGTGGCTAATATCTAATACTAAAAAGTGGCAGTCGGCCACCCTGTTGACAGTTTTCTTTTTGTATTCAACGTATTCATGCATACATATAGAGTCCTACCTACAATGCAGCACAATTATCTTCGTATAGCAGGTATAGGGGATCTTCTGCTTCTTTTGTACCTGTTGGGCGGCAAAAATGAAACAATTGCTATACGCGCAAAAGCCGAAACCAGTTCGAAATTCCAGAGATTGCGCTTTGCTTTTTGCCTGTTTCACGTGCCATGCAATTTCAAGGGCCCTATAAAAAAATGCCAGTATTTTTTTTTTTGCACGATCTCCCCCTGATGCGCATTGCGTTTATCAGTTTTTGCCTTGGCCAAGTTGTTTTTGTTGTGTTGTGTAGGCTCCAACCTTGAGCTAATTGCCAAGTGGTTCGACCCGGCCTCTGGACATGCCATTGTTTATGATTCAATTTATGCAGATGTCGTCGCTTTGCGTCGCTCTGTAAATAATCCCAGCAATTTCTAAGTGTATTTTCCATAAACAAATCTACGACTTAAGTGTTGCTCAACGAAAAAGACTTAGTCCCTGCCTGAGACTGTCGGATGGCGTCCCGTTCCGTTTCGTTTGAGTTTACGTTCTTGTCGTTGTCGGAGTTTCCTTTTTTATTTACTTTTGTGTGTGCGTATGGAAGAGAAAACGACATAAATAGAAGCACATCTTAGCTCACAACAAACACTCCAAATATCAATGTGTCTGTGTAAGTGTATGTGTGTTTTCGTGTGTCGGTTAAGTGCACATCCTGACTTCCGTTTCTGACTACTACTTGCGATATATGGGGAAGAAGAGATCTCAGTGTGTCTGTATTTTGTGCGTTTTATCCCGATGTCGTCGTGTCTATGCTATACTTCCATTTGCAGGTGCTTATCAAATTTCAGCGTCAAATGCATTTCCTTATTTTCTTGAGTGTGTTACGGTTAAATCTAAAAGGAAAACTTCTATTTCCTTTCCAACCAGACAGCTGTATGCGATGCGAAGCGTAAACATTTTTTATTTTCTCTATTGTTATATTTACATAACTAAGGGCAATCTCTGAAATTGCGGAGAAACAGCTTTAAGTTATGTTGAATAACATTTTTATTTTTTTTTTTAGCAAATCTGTTGATCCCTAACTATAATTGGAACGAATGAAATTGGAGTTGTAACACTAATAATATTGCAATTTTTGAATATGATAAAATACAATAAGAATATAATGATATATAATCTTAGTTCCCTGGTCCTAACCTGCAGAAACAACTGAAATTAGTACAGCTATAAAATCTGTTGATTTATTTAAATTAATTTTTATGTTTATTTAAATTTATTATGAAGCGTTCTGAATTTGCAATATAAAATTTGACTTTCAAAAACATTCATCACAATGCTTTAACGTTATCCTAATTCGGAACATTCCCTGGTATGCACAGGACTTTGACAAAGTGTTTGCTTCCTCCCAGCACGGAGGCAGGCGACACGTGCTTTATAACCTTACCAACGAAATGATTCTGATTTAACGACGAAATAAAGTATGAAAAGGAGTATAGAGAAAGAACGAAAGAACAGTATGGGAATTAGAGGGGCCAGAGATATACTTTATGTGTATTGTTTGCCACACGCATTTGCAAGGAAGTGTCTGAAGTGAGTTTAGTGTAGGAGAATGGAAAGTGCGCATATAACATAACTCTCAATGCCAAAGGGGGGGCGCAGCAACACACATTGCACTACACACAACTCTCAGACAAGGCACCAGCTAGTGCGTTGAAGGAAACTGGTTTTTTTTTTGTGTGTGGCATGCCGCACTACAGTGCCAGGCGAACGAATGGCAGATGTTTCGCTGTGTGCTTACAATTTGTGTGTGTGCAGTTTTCCATCTTTTTTTTTTTTTGCTTCAGCATTGTTATCCTTGTTGAGTCCAATTCGTCCAAGGCTGCCATTGAGCCAAAAACTTTGAGTAGTATGAGTTGAAGCAGTAATGGCAGCTGCAATTTCTGCCTTTTTCAGGACCTTAACGAACCACGCTGAACCAACCTGTCTCTTAGTCAGTCAGCCGCGTAAAGGGCTTTTTTTTTGCTCTCAACTGTTCTGTGGGGAAATCATTGTGTGGAGTTCTCTGGAAAAAAAGGTTTTTTTTCTTCTGTCAAGTTATCATTAAATGTCAAAAATGATCAAGGACACGGATTCTTTGCTATATAACGATGCCAGCTGTCGCTAAAAATAAACAATAACAACATGAAATTTATTTTAAAACTAGACTTCAAAGCAGATGTCACGTGTTCAGTCGCTCTCTCTTACTCTCCCTCTCATTTTTTTTTTTTTTTGTGTATTCCTTTCTTTGTTATATGTTGCCCCAGTCCCTAAAAATGTAAATCGCGCCCTTCATTTACGCTCGAGCAACCATCCACCAAAATCTTGACTCAAAAAAGAAAAAACTCTCACTCAAATCGCAGCCCTACGGGAAGTAAGACTCACAAATCCTCTGTATGGCATGCGGGTAGGTCTCGGCTTTACCCGGATACTCAAGCTAGATCAGTCTACCGCTGAACAACATCGTGAGCGCGTCGTGTCGGAGTAACAAGCAAGCAGTAACACAAAGCGAATAACGTTAACGTTAACCACTGAAATTTCATATGGAGTTTTTCGTTGAAATTCCCAAGCTAATTAAAAAGCCGATGATGGTGTATTTGTTGTTGGTTTTCCTGTTGCTATTGTTCTTGTGTGCTCTTTAAACTTTTTTTTGGTGTAGAAAAGAAACCCTCAAAACCAAGAGAGAGAAAAAAAAAACCGAAATAAATAAAGGGGCAATAACATTAAACGAAAAGTTGAAACTTAAAATTGAAAATGAAGAAACAGCGAAACATTTATAGAACGGATATAAAAACGACGGAAAAGAGCAAATCGATAACAGTATCGTGCAACAATTACAACCACATCAGCTACAATCGGTTGATTGCTGGAAAATACTATAGTAGACGCCTTAATACCCGCACTTTCAAACGGTAAGAGAGCAGAAGACAGAGATAGGGGGAATGAGAGTTTGAGAGAAAGAGAAAGATAGAGAGGAGATCAAAATGTTTCGGATGATTGTGCAACAATTTCTGAAATGATTTTCAATGAAATGAACTACAAAAAGTAAAAAAAAAATACAGGAGTTACCCGAGTTTGGCCCATTGC